>JAWPHD010022279.1:0-25588 GCA_037043455.1 Cyrtodaria siliqua
TGCTGGATTTTATCAGTGAATACTTTATGGTTGCAAGGTGGTGCATGAGAGACTTGATTACCTCCCGAGGGCGTGAAAACGGATAGTCCTCAGTTGTTATTTAGGGATTAAGTTAATTACCGGGAACTACTAAAGGGTTATCAGCTTATGTTTGTTTATTTATGTTAAGTGTTCCCGGGCGTGGTAGGTGTCAGTTGGTTAGTTATGTTGTTTTAGTTACAATCAATGTACACTTGTTGAGTTCCTATTTGTAACCGGCCGTATTACAGCAAAGAAATTAAACAAGTTTGGCTTTTTTTGCAATTTCGATGTCGCCAAACATGTTTCGCCAAAGTTTGAAATTTAGAGCCATTTCTTTTTTCATTTCGCCTTTGGCGCTATAGGGCGATGCCCAGAGGTAGGCCTGCATTATTACCTGTTATTTACAGTAGATGTGAAAGATCTATGGTACAATTATTACTGTTATTTACAGTAGATTTGAAGAATAATGATATAGAGTTTAATTACATTGTTGAAGTGATACGGGAAATAATTCTCGAGTGGAGAAAGATTCTTTGCGATATAGGAACGAGTGCGTTTCACACGAGTTTCTATATCGCAAAAAATTTCTCACGAGTGAATTATTTTCCGATATCACGACAAAAAATGTTAATTAAACTATATAATATATATTCTGTGATGAATTTCTTTCAATCGTCTTTTGACACAAGTATTCCTTCTTCTGTCACTCCTTTGGCGACAGCGCGGAGTAATATCATGACGTCAAATTCATGACGTAATATCGTGACGTCTATCGTTTAGTCATAACATTTGGCTACTGTGCTATCTTGCGCACTAGGCGAGATAGCACAGTAGAGGAAGGGATATATTATAGATTTTCTCAAACTGGGAAATTTCTATAATTCATCACAGAATATATAATATACATTGTTACTGTTATTTATGTATGCACAAAAGGCATATAGGTAAGAGTTTTCTACAATAACATGAACAGATCTGAATGCATTCAAAGTCAAGATCTGCCCACGTAGTTGTCCTAATGTAAAATAAAGTTTCCTTATTAAAGGAAACGGCTTGCCTTGTTAGGTAACTATAATGAGGAGTAGAGGCAAAAGGGGGAATCTCATAACATAATTTGTTTCAGTACTGTTAAGATAACAACATTTCGCTAATAACAGCATAACAAAATAAGCCTCGATCTTGTAATATCAATAACTTTGACACCAACGTGTCAACTTATAAAATAGTTGACCCGTCCATGGTCAAATCAGCAGAATGCTTCACTATTCTATTTTATTATACCCTCACTGTAAACACTCCATGTAAAATCCCCATACCTTGCCGGGTTGATATTTCACGCGTCATAACGAGTGATAGCGCAAAATATCATCTCGCTAGCTTTTTGAAAAGCTCAGTTCTAAAAATAGTTTTTTTCAACAACAACAACAATTTTTCTTCATTATCGAGTATATTAGGAGTATTTGTTCGATATAATAAAATAAATATCACATCCTCTTGAGGTGATCGCCTCAGTCGAAATTACATTCTCGGGTTGATAATATCCACTGGCACCCTCAAGAGGATGTGATATTTACATGGTATCAGCTGTGTATGTGGAAGTATCAGCTGTGTATGTGAAAGTATCAGCTGTGTATGTGGAAGTATCAGCTGTGTATGGCTGTGTATGTGGAAGTATCAGCTGTGTATGTGGAAGTATCCATTTACATGGTATAAGCTGTGTATGTGGAAGTATCAGCTGTGTATGTGGAAGTATCAGCTGTGTATGTGGAAGTGTGGAAGTATCCATTTAAGCTAAGGTGTCATCAATTCGACAAATCTACATTTAGATTCTATTAATAATGTATTCTGTTTCAATTTAAAACAAATATACTAATACATACACAAAGAAGGACATTCAGCATAAAATACTACATCTATTCATGAACACAATCATTGAATAATGATGGAATATCAAATTTAAACAAATTAGCATCACCATGTCAACAAACATGTCAACACTATCTCTGGAAGTGGACCATTCTTTGGCGGGAAAACTACCACAACCGAAACAAGCGTCTATCTGTGTAGATGAAGAACTATACTGGTTCACTGCGCATGTACCGTTTCACTCATACAAGCGACAGCCGTAAATTATGGCTAAGTAAAGCGCATTCCAACCACGATCGTGGCCAAGCGTCTGATCTACGTTATATAAAAGGTATACATGTATTGGGCTGTCACTCAATATTGTTTACATAATGGAGACGCGTCACTTACATAAGGGAAGTAAGGTGGCGGGATATCTATAAACTGTGAAAATGGCTACGCCTATAAAACAAGCAGGTAAACATAATGGCGGACTTCTACAGTCGTTTATATTTACACGCTGTGTAGCAGTCTAAATGAAGAACAAGCACCAGTCAGTCAGAGAACCAGACTAAACAAAACAAGAATCTGTGTAGAAGAATTGGTTACTTCCGTAGCCTGGTTCCCTATTACTTATGCTGAAAAACCGAAATGAGTACATAGGCTAGAAACCAAAGGTGCAAGCCAATAATTATAATCTAGTAATCTAGTTGTACAATTAATTACAAAAAGACTAGTGATAGCTAAAAATGTCATTGATACTTAACAACTTACACTATTTCAGATTCAAACCTCCACAGCCAAAAGTGGAACCAGATATAAACAAGAAAAAAGAAAGCCGTCCTAAATCACTTGTCAGAATTCTGATCCCTGATGAAGACATGGACAAGGCAGATGGTGAAAAAAGGCGCATAGGAAGTGGTAACTCGGGACTGTCCAAAGCGTGGTCTGCTGTGACGCGGAGCAGTCTGAGTGACATGCGATACCGATTGTTTGGTGCTCATCACATAGCCACACCAGATTATTTTAAGGAGGATTGGGCCAGTCGTCTAGAAGGTGCATCATTATACTTCAATATCAGATTTTATGAGTCTATAGAACTAGGTTGTTATCGAAAGTGTTTAGTGAATAAGCTCCATGATTTATTAATTAAATTCTGGCAAATTATTGTTTCTGCTTGTATGCATCCTCTCGTCATAGTGCGTCTGCTCCATTGTTGATTGTCCCAGTATATATGATAGATAACTTTATTCATCCAAAAGACAAAACATGTCTATGAGTTACAAAACAATTTAAATATGGCAAGCAAGCGATTGTATAAACATAATTGAAATATTTTCACAAACCAGTATAATTTGTATTATCAACTGATAAATAATACACTACTTTTACATATCATACACGCGAGTATATAGACACTGTGTTCCCTTTCCAAATACTGATGCATTCAAGCGATCAGTAAACAGCTTGTCCCTCACTCCCTCACTCCCTACCACCCTTACTCACTTACCCACTCACTCACTCACTCGCGATTTTTGAAAAATAAATAATTCGGTGTGATTCTTAACTATTAGTTGCATAGATCTCATTTCTTAATCTGAACGACTTATAAATATATTGTCCTAAACATCGATGTACCTTCGTACTGTTTGCATCTGCTCCATTGTTGATTGCCCCCTTATACATCATCATGTCATATTGCGTCTGCTCCATGGTTGATTGTCCCAGTATATAACATCAGGTCATATTGCGTCTGTTCCATGGTTGATTGTCCCAGTATATAACATCAGGTCATATTGCGTCTGCTCCACGGTTGATTTTCTCGGTATACATCATCACTTGATATTGCGTCTGCTCCATGGTTGATTGTCCCAGTATATAACATCAGGTCATATTGCGTCTGCTCCATGGTTGATTGTCCCAGTATATAACATCAGGTCATATTGCATCTGCTCCAAGGTTGATTGTCCCAGTATATAACATCAGGTCATATTGCATCTGCTACACGGTTGATTGTCCCAGTATATAACATCATGTCATATTGCGTCTGCTCCATGGTTGATTGTCCCAGTATATAACATCACATCATTGTATCTGCTCCATGGTTGATTGTCCCAGTATATAACATCATGTCATATTGTGTCTGCTCCACGGTTGATTGTCCCAGTATATAACATCATGTCATATTGTGTCTGCTCCATGGTTGTTTGTCCCAGTATATAACATCACGTCATATTGTGTCTGCTCCATGGTTGATTGTTCCAGTATACATCATCATGTCATATTGCGTCTGCTCCATGGTTGATTGCACCAGTATATAGCATCACGTCATATTGCATCTGCTGCATGGTTGATTGTCCCAATATATAACATCACGTCATATTGTGTCTGCTCCATGGTTGATTGTCCCATTATACATCATCATGTCATATTGCGTCTGCTCCATGGTTGATTGCACCAGTATATAGCATCACGTCATATTGCATCTGCTGCATGGTTGATAGTCCCATTATATAACATCACGTCATATTGAATCTGCTGCATGGTTGATTGTCCCAGTATACATCATCAGTCATATTGCGTCTGCTCCATGGTTTATTGTCCCAGTACACATCATCTCGTCACACTGCGTCTGCTCCATTGTTGATTGTCCCAGTATATAACATCATGTCATATTGCGTCTGCTCCATGGTTGATTGTCCCAGTATATAACATCATGTCATATTGCGTCTGCTCCATGTTTATTGCCCCAGTATACATCGTCTCATCATATTGTGTCTGCTCCATGGTTGATTTTTAGCTCGCCTCCACAAAGTGGAAGAGAGGTATTGCATTACCCCCGGCGTCAGCGGTGATGTCAGCGTATGTATTTCCCCCCGCCAATATTAAAGTTTTTGGAGTAACTTTTTGTAATACATGTATTTCATCAACTATGCATATTAGGCTGCTCATATTGGCCATACAGCTTCTTTGATACATTAACAGTGATATGCTGAAGATAAATTGGGTAACAAATATTAATATATCTATTTTTTTTCATCATTTGTGAACTTACACTTTTTACACCAATATCAACGTTAAAGTTTTTTGGGCAAAAGATTTTGTAATGCATATATTCCATCAACTATGCATAGTAGGCTGCTCATATTGGCCATACAACTTCATTGATACATTAACATTGATATGCTGAAGATAAATTGGGTAACACATATTTATTTTTTTCATCGTTCGTGGACTTTTTACACCAATATCCACGTTAAAGTTTTTGGGGTAAGTTTTTGTAATGCATATATTTCATAAACTATGCATAGCAAACTGTTGATATTTAACATACACCTTCTATGATACATCAACATTGATATGCTGATGATAACCTAGCAAACAAATATAATTATTTATAAAAAATTTCATCGTTTCCGGACTTACACTTTTCACCGTTTTTTTTACATTTTTTTTATTTCTTTTTCTATCTCTTAATATTTACATATATATATACACACACTTTAAGACAATAAACGAAACAAATACCCAACCTTACAACATAGGGGTTCAAAGGTAAACATTGTTTTGAACATGTGAAAGCCTTGAATTTTATACTAGTTTTGCTGTAATACCATACCCTGGTAATGTGAAAAAGTATGCTTATTAGGCATTGTAGCATCATGTGAACCCTATACAGAGACTGAACATCATGATGTCATAATGACCACAATATGGTAATGATATACTAATCATTAAACATATAATATGTACCTTCTTTATCCTAATAATTTGCACACACACATAGAGAGAGAGAGAAAGAGAGAGGGAGAGGTGGGGGTAGGGAGTACATCTATGTTTAAGATCTTATATATTAGGAGATTGAAACATACCTATTTCTTTTACTTTTTCTCTTAACTAACTTTTATTTAAACACATATCCATATTTAAAAGATATTTTATGAAAGCGAGCGTTGGGTGGTATTGGCACCCTTTTCTGGTACCAGTATACGTCATCTCAACTTATTGCCTCTGCTCCATGGTTGATTGTCCCGGTATACATCATCACGTGATATTGCGTCTGCTCCATTGTTGATTGTCCCAGCTTATAACATCACGTCATATTGCGTCTGCTCCATGGTTAATTGTCCCAGCATATAACATCACGTCATATTGCGTCTGCTCCATGGTTAATTGTCCCAGCATATAACATCACGTCATATTGTATCTGCTCCATGGTTGATTGTCCCAGTATATAACATCTCGTCATATTGTATCTGCTCCATGGTTGATTGTCCCAGCATACAACATCACGTCATATTGCGTCTGCTTCATGGTTGATTGTCCCAGTATACATCATCTCATCATATTGCGTCTGCTCCATGGTTGATTGTACCAGTTCACATCATCTCGTCATATTGTGTCTGCTGAATGGTTGATTGTCCCATTATATAACATCACGTCATATTGTGTCTGCTCCGTGGTTGATATTGTCCCAGTATTTACATCTCATGATATTGTGTCTGCTCCATGGTTGATTGTTCCAACATATAACATCAGGTCATATTGTATCTGCTCCATGGTTGATTGTCCAGGTATACATCATCATGTCATATTGCGTCTGCTCCATGGTTGATTGTCCCAGCATATAACATCAGGTCATATTGTATCTGCTCCACGATTGATTGTCCCGGTATACATCATCATGTCATATTGCGTCTGCTGCATTGTTGATTGTCCCAGTATATAATATCACGTTATATTGCCTCTGCTCCATGGTTGATTGTCCCAGTGTATAACATTAGTCATATTGTGTCTGCTCCATGGTTGATTGTCCCAGCATATAACATCACGTCATATTGTGTCTGCTCCATGGTTGATTGTCCCAGCATATAACATCACGTCATATTGTGTCTGCTCCATGGTTGATTGTCCCAGTATATAACATCACATCATATTGCATCTGCTCCATGGTTGATTGTCCCAGCATATAACATCAGGTCATATTGTATCTGCTCCATGGTTGATTGTCCAGGTATACATCATCATGTCATATTGCGTCTGCTGCATTGTTGATTGTCCCAGTATATAACATCTCGTCATATTGTGTCTGCTGCATTGTTGATTGTCCCAGTATATAACATCACATCATATTGCATCTGCTCCATGGTTGATTGTCCCAGCATATAACATCAGGTCATATTGTATCTGCTCCATGGTTGATTGTCCCGGTATACATCATCATGTCATATTGCGTCTGCTCCATGGTTGATTATCCTGATATACATCATCAGTCATATTGCTTCTGCTCCATGGTTGATTGTCCCAGTATATAACATCATGCCATATTTCGTCTGCTCCGTTGTTGATTGTCACAGTACACATCATCATGATCATCACGCCATATTGCGTCTGCTGCATAGTTGATTGTTACAGCATATATATTTCATAATTAGAGTTGGATACCGACAAATATAAATATAGCAAGCTCATCAAGGCCTGATTTGGCCGGGAGCAGACCGGAGAAGGCGGGTATATGGGGTAAAGGTTTAATGTTTTATATTCACAGTGAACAGGTAAACAAACTATAGACAGAAACATAAAAATTCTTTGATAACTAAAGTACCGCTAAACTGGTAATACCGTGTACCTCTGTTCATAAGTGCCAAAGTGCCATGGGTGAAATGTTCAAAAATCTAATCATTGTCTTTACAACAGGGTCGCAATTGGAACAGTGTTATAATTGAATAATTATCGTAATATTAGATACTTGTTGATGCAGGTGGGATGGTGCATTTAAGACAGGGGGGAGTCAGAAAGCCAAATGGACTACAGAATGTTCCAGTGCCCATTTCAAAAATGTATAAAAGTATCAAATGGTGGACAGAAGGACCAGGCGAGGGGAAGATTCTGTTGAAGGCACAGAAGCCAGAGTTGAACACAAATTTTAAGGAACAGTTGCAGCAAATCTGGGATGTAAGTACCTGTTTCACTTTAAGATAAGACATTGTATTTCATAGTAAAGCATTATCTGTATGATATATATCCAGTGTTATATGGTACTTATAACAATGTTTACCGTTCATGAACAGTTTCAATCAAACCGAGACTGCAATATTTCATATTTATCATGTTCAGCCGTTTCCAAAGGTCCACTCTCATACTCTTTTAATTTGTTGTAAAATAATAGACCAACCTTGATATATAATGCAGGATTCTCCACATGCCATTTAAGCCACCAATGCCACAGCACTTCAGTCTAAGACACGCATACTGCAGTGATCAAAACATACATACTGCAGTGATCAAAACAAACATACTGCAGTAATCAAAACAAACATACTGCAGTGATCAAAACATACATGCTACAGTGATGAAAGCATATGCTACAGTGATCAAAAGAAACATACTGCAGTGATCAAAACATACATGCTGCAGTGATCAAAACAAACATACTGCAGTGATCAAAACATACATGCTACAGTGATCAAAACATACATGATGCAGTGATCAAAACATACATGATGCAGTGATCAAAACATACATACTGCAGTGATCAAAACAAACATACTGCAGTAATCAAAACAAACATACTGCAGTGATCAAAACATACATGCTACAGTGATGAAAGCATATGCTACAGTGATCAAAAGAAACATACTGCAGTGATCAAAACATACATGCTGCAGTGATCAAAACAAACATACTGCAGTGATCAAAACATACATGCTACAGTGATCAAAACATACATGATGCAGTGATCAAAACATACATGATGCAGTGATCAAAACATACATGTTACAGTGATCAAATTGCACATGCTGCAGTGATCAAAACATGCATGCTGCTGCAGTGACCAAAACACATGCTGCAGTCAAAACACATGCTGCAGTTATCAAAACATACATGCTGCAGTGATCAAAACACACATACAGTGATCAAAACACACATGCTACAGTGACCAAACACATGCTGCAGTCATCAAAACACACATGCTGCAGTGACCAAAACACATGCTGCAGTTATCAAAACATACATGCTGCAGTGATCAAAAGACACATAATTGCAGTGATCAAAACATACATGCTGCAGTTATCAAAACATACATGCTACTGTGATCAAAATGTACATGCTGCAGTGATCAAAACATACATGCTGCAATGATCAAAACACACATGCTGCAGTGATCAAAACATACATGATGCAGTGATCAAAACATACATGATGCAGTGATCAAAACATACATGTTACAGTGATCAAATTGCACATGCTGCAGTGATCAAAACATACATGCTGCAGTGATCAAAACACACATGCTGCAGTGACCAAAACACATGCTGCAGTCAAAACACATGCTGCAGTTATCAAAACATACATGCTGCAGTGATCAAAACACACATACAGTGATCAAAACACACATGCTGCAGTGACCAAACACATGCTGCAGTCATCAAAACACACATGCTGCAGTGACCATAACACATGCTGCAGTTATCAAAACATACATGCTGCAGTGATCAAAAGACACATAATTGCAGTGATCAAAACATACATGCTGCAGTTATCAAAACATACATGCTACTGTGATCAAAATGTACATGCTGCAGTGATCAAAACATACATGCTGCAATGATCAAAACACACATGCTGCAGTGATCAAAACACACATGATTCAGTGATCAAAACACATAAAGTGATCAAAGACACTTGATTCAGTGTCCTGAAGCAATAGAAACACAAATTACATATGAAACTCTTGAAGTTGCATCAGTTGGATATCTAATGTTTACACACCTCAGGTAATGTGGACAATAATAGTCATTCCACTTATCCTTCGGGTGTACACAAAGGAATCCCTGAACAGTCAATTATTTCTTAGCATTTTATGAAGAATAAGCAAGTTGCGAAAGTACTTGAATTATATGACCAGTGACTGTCACTAACCTTGTAAGTTCTTTTATAGTGGATGCATTTATGGGAAGACTTTGAGAAGATAGCCTTGTTAAAGGAGCTGTTGAAGTTGTGTGGTGCAGAGGACCTTAACTTCCTATGTGGTCACCTACAACAAAAGTATGTGTTACATTGTTACAGTATAACTATTAAGCTATATAGATTACAACGGAAATAATTTGATTCTGTGATATATACATCATCAACATCATTCTGCATCATTAAGTTGCACTTCTCCAGTCATCCCTTAATCTTGGTGCGTGTCATCCAGGGGTTACGCGAGCTGTTACTGTAGCAGGTCTAAATCTATCCCTCAAATGAGCAAGCAGGCTACGCCTGAAGGCGAAAAATAATCAGCAATACTGTTTTACCCGATGACATTTTAGCTTTAACATTATGATAATGTGCAGTTGGTTCTCCTCGCCCCATGGTCGGTCATTTACTTTTCCAGTTTGAAGAAACCTCTGATACAGCCTCTCAATAGTTGATTGATGACAGTTAAGATTTCCAGCAACGGTTCTTGATGTCAAACCAGCCTGCAGCATGCCTATGGTTGTTTGCACTGTGCTGGGCTTAAACATGCCATGAATTGACATTGACATTATACATACAAAGTTGAATTTTGACGTCGGCAAACATATATTTGGGAATCAATCCATACCTCAAGCGATCTGCATGTGTAGCAAAACTTGTTTACACTGAATGGCTTGATAGCCTTACACATGAGTGATTTTATTTTTCCAGATCGGGTCTATTAATCTTATTATTTGGCAATATCCGTTTATATAGGTACATGAATATTTTGAGTTAAGTATATAATGCTTTTTGTTGCAGGCTAAGAAATACAAGAGATGTCAACAGAATGTCAGACAAACTTTTGCTCTACATCTTTTCCTACCTGTCTGCTGATGAGATACATAAAGTAGCTCGGGTGAGTTGAGTGTGCTTGTGGATTGAGTGGCATAGGTGAGTTGAGTGTGCTTGTGGATTAAGTGGCATAGGTGAGTTGAGTGTGCTTGTGGATTGAGTGGCATAGGTGAGTTGAGTGTGCTTGTGGATTGAGTGGCATAGGTGAGTTGAGTGTGCTTGTGGATTGAGTGGCCTAGGTGAATTAAGTGTGCTTGTGGATTGAGTGGCATTGGCTAATTGAGTGAGCTTATGTATTTAGAGGATTAGGTGAGATGAGGTGATTGTAGATTAAGTAGAAACAGAGAATAAGTGAGTTGTATATGATTGTGGATTGAGTAGAATAATTGGTTGACTGTTAGTGTGGATTGAGTGGAATAAGTTAATTATTGTGATTGTGTATTGAGTGGAATAGCTTAATTGAGTGTGATTGCCAACTGAGTAAAATAAGAGAACAAATGAGTTGAGTATGACTGTGGATTAAGTGGCATAGGTGAGTTGAGTGTGCTTGTGGATTGAGTGGCATAGGTGAGTTGAGTGTGCTTGTGGATTGAGTGGCCTAGGTGAATTAAGTGTGCTTGTGGATTGAGTGGCATTGGCTAATTGAGTGAGCTTATGTATTTAGAGGATTAGGTGAGATGAGGTGATTGTAGATTAAGTAGAAACAGAGAATAAGTGAGTTGTATATGATTGTGGATTGAGTAGAATAATTGGTTGACTGTTAGTGTGGATTGAGTGGAATAAGTTAATTATTGTGATTGTGTATTGAGTGGAATAGCTTAATTGAGTGTGATTGCCAACTGAGTAAAATAAGAGAACAAATGAGTTGAGTATGACTGTGGATTAAGTGGAATTGGTTAATTGAGTGTGATTGTGGATTGAGTAAAATAAGTGAGTTGAGTTTGATCATGTATTGAATATATGAGTTGAGTGTGATTGTGGATTGTGTGGAATGGGTTATTTGAGTGTGATTGTGGATTGAGTAGAAGAATATAATAAATGAGTTGCACGTGCTTGTGGATTGAGTAGATTGAGTTGATTGTGCTTGTGGATTGAGTAGACTGAGTCACTTGTTGATTGAGTAGACTGAGTTGCTTGTGCTTGTGGGCTGATTAGTACAGTATAACTATTGTTATACTGATTATAACTATTGTTATAAAATGACCGTTGATCATCGATCTAAACATTTAAATTATGAGACTAAGATCAATTCATTTTTATATGAAAAAAAAGGGCTACATGTGGCCAATCTAAATATTCAACATATAATACCAAAAATTGATGAATTAAAATATCATTTATCTTTGCCCAATTCAACTAACATACTTGGACTCTGTGAAACATTTCTCACTGAAAATACTGATAATAATGTGTTAAATATCGAGAATTTTACCTTTGAAAGAAAAGATAGAAAAGGAAAAAAAGGTGGCGGTATTTTAGTGTATATTGCCAGCAAAATTGCATATTCACGTCGTCATAACCTTGAACATATCGATATAGAATCCATTTGTATTGAGATAAATTATCAAAACAGCAAACCGTTTTTATTAAATTTCGTATATAGACCCCCGGATGCAAAACAATCATGGATTGATCTGTTTGATCTGTCTCTTGATAAAATGGATTCTTAAAATTATGAAATGCATATTCTTGGGGATATAAACATAAATTACAGTCAAGATAAAAACTATGACAACTTTAAAAATACAAAATGGCACGATGTGATATTAAAATACGGATTAACTCAAAAAGTAAAAAATTCAACTAGAATAAGCAAAACAAGTTCGTCCCTAATTGATCATATTTACACTAACAGATCTGAATGCATTGTTGAAGTTAACGTGCCATATTACAGTATCAGTGATCATTATCCGGTGTGTTTTACTCGCTCAGTAGGAAAAATTAAACACGGCCAAACTTATCATAACACTATTACTTACAGAAGTTTTAAGAACTTCAATGAACATAACTTCCAATTTGATTTAATGAATGCGCCACTTGAGACCATAGAAACATTCAATAGCCCGAATGATTCATTACAGTTTCTTTATGGTATTATAAATAGTGTTTTATTGAAAAACGCACCGCAAAAAGAAAAGAGAATTAAGCGTGATATCCAGCCAGCATGGTTCAATAATGAAATAAAAGCTGCTATTTTCCAACGAAATAAACTTCACCGCGAAAAAAAATTCACCGAATTTAAAATAGTAAGAAATAAAATATTATCAATGATAAGAAAACATAAAAAGAATTTTTTCAATGAAGCAATAAAAAGCAATAAGTCTCCAAGCATTTTATGGAAGAATTTAAAAGCTGTATGTAATGAAGTTCACAACGAT
Source organism: Cyrtodaria siliqua (assembly GCA_037043455.1). Taxonomy (NCBI): domain Eukaryota; kingdom Metazoa; phylum Mollusca; class Bivalvia; order Adapedonta; family Hiatellidae; genus Cyrtodaria; species Cyrtodaria siliqua. The sequence continues at coordinate 13,041 of JAWPHD010022279.1, forward strand.
GCAAATTCCTTTTTATCAAACAAACTTCGGTATAAAAACACTATTATTGAGGGTCAGAATAACATTTTAAATGCTCTAAATGAACATTTTACAAATATCTCAAATATTATTGACAAAACTTCCTTGGTTGCTGAAAACTTTTCAAATCTTCAGCAAACTCTAGATGATAAATTAAAACATGCAGTATTTGAAATTGATCATATAACGGCATATGAAGTAAAGAAAATTATAGATAATTTAAATCGAAATAAATCTACAGGGTCAGATGGTATTGGTCCCAAAATTCTTAAATACTGTGGCGATTGTATCACACCAGCAATTGCCTATATCATCAATCAAAGTACTGATCAAGGAATTTTTCCAGATGCACTAAAAGAGGCGTGTGTCAAACCGATTTTCAAGAGTGGAGACAAAGAAGATCCAAATAATTATCGTCCAATTTCAATTTTACCGACCATATCCAAAGTGTTTGAAAGACATATTGCATCTCAGTTACAATCATATTTTATAAAATATTTTATCATTCATGATACCCAGTCAGGTTTTAGACAACAGCATTCGTGTCAAACGGCGCTCATTCATTTAATAGATTCATGGTTAAAAGATGTGGATTTAGGAAAATATGTTGGTGCGTTTTTTTTAGATCTGAAGAAGGCATTCGATTTGGTAGACCACAATATACTTATACATAAACTGCATTTGTATCATTGTTCAAATAAAACGATCAAACTGTTTACATCGTACCTTTCAAACTGGACACAGTTCATGAAACATGGTACTTTCACTACAAACAAATTGATAGTGACATCAGGCGTACCCCAGGGTTCGATCCTGGGGCCGCTTCTATTTTTAATATATATCAATGATATTGCTTATACAACTACCACAGGAAAGTTAGATCTGTACGCGGATGATTCCACTCTATATGAAGCTGATCATGATATCCTTAAAGTACAAACCCGACTTCAGGCTAATTTGAAAGCAATAAATAGGTGGTGTGATGAAAATAATATGGCTCTACATCCCACTAAAACTAAATGTATGATTATAACTTCACATATTAAACACAAAGCACTAAATAACAACCATGTGCTATTACAATTAAACATTAATGATTCGCAAATAGAAAATGTTAACGTTCAAAAGATACTCGGAATTTATGTTGATAATACGTTATCATGGAATGTACAGATATCAAAACTGAGTTCCAAAATAAATTCTAAAATTGCACTTTTAAAGAAAATTGTTTATTTCTTGACGGATGATATGAAGAAACTGTACTATAATGCTTACATCCTGTCGACCATTGACTATTGTTGCCCAATATGGGCTAAAGGGAACAACATCAATAAGATACATAAGCTACAAGTAAGAGTAGCGCGAATAATAATGCATAAATCTTACAAAACTGGGTGCAAATCACTACTGAAAGAATTACAATGGCTATCCGTTTCAGATAGATATCAGTATCACATAGCTGTTCTAGTATACAAAGCGAAATATAATCTCGCTCCAAATTACATAAGCAAATTATTAACCTTTTCCAACAGTATCTATTACAAACAGTGATTTAGTAACTCCCAAGCCACGTACAAATTATATGAAAAAATCCTTTACATTTGTAAGTGCACAAGTATGGAATAGTGTGCCTGTACAGATTCGTTCATCATCGTCGTTACATTCATTTAAATAAAGATACAGATCACATTTATTGCAAAGTAATGTATTATCATTTAACGATTAATTGTTCAGATAACAATAACAAAGTAAACATATAACTGAATTTTGAGTAAAAATCCGCTTATACTGTATTATTTCCTGATCTTTAATATATATTGTTTCTAGAAAATTAACTAATGGAGTGTTTGTCGATGTATATATGCATATTGTGTGTGTGTGTGTGCGTGCGTGCCTGTATGATATTTGCAGAAGGCCACATTGAAAATAAGATGTATATGATGTATGTTATATAACTCTAATGTGTTACCTTCTTTAAATAAAGCTTTTATTATTATTATTATTATTATTAGACTGAGTCACTTGTGGATTGAGTAGACTGTTTCTTGTGGATTGAGTAGACCGAGTTTCTTATCGATTGAGTAGACTTTCTTGTGGATTGAGTAGACTGTTTCTTGTGGATTGAGTAGACTGTTTCTTGTGGATTGAGTAGACTGAGTTACTTGTGGATTGAGTAGACTGTTTCTTGTGGATTGAGTAGACTGTTTCTTGTGGATTGAGTAGACTGTTTCTTGTGGATTGAGTAGACTGAGTTTCTTGTGGATTGAGTAGACTGTTTCTTGTGGATTGAGTAGACTGTTTCTTGTGGATTGAGTAGACTGAGTTACTTTTTGATTGAGTGTCTGAGTTGATTGTGCTTGTGGGTTGAGTAGACTGAGTCAATTGTGGATTGAGTAGACAGAGTTTCTTGTGGATTGAGTAGACTGAGTTGATTGAGGATTGAGTGAAATAAGTGAGTTGAGAGTGATTGTGGATTGAGTGATGATTTTCGAAAAATTCATTTAAGTTCATTTAAAACTATGCTTTTATGCTGCAGGTATGTCGGCGCTGGCGGTACCTGTGTGTAACAGACAATCTGTGGATGATCAAGTGTCATGAACTGGGTAATACTAGTGTGTGTGTTTCAAGATCTGATCCAAGTTTATATGGGGTGTTACAAGATTTGTATCTAAGATAATATTGCTTGTAAACAAGATGCACATCCAATGTAACTTATTGTGGGAACAATCATTTTAATAGTGATAAAGGGTTAATAATGTGGAGTCGAAGCATTTTCACCTTAATTATTCACAGGAAAAGGCCGAAGTTTTTCACCTTTTCCCAGAAAGTTAAGACTTTGGGTCAGTTTTGGTCCTAATTGTAGTTAGCCCGTACATGTGAGTCCATTTATTAACTCTTAACCAATTAAAGGTGTACAGTATACACAAGTTGGTGTATATTTGGGGGTCTAATTTGGGTAATATCAAATTGTATAAATATGGTGTCAGCTACCTTCATGGATTGACACTTGTAGTACAAATGTATGTATTGAAATATTCATATACTCAGTACATTTAAAAAAGCAACATTTTTGATTTTCGATTATTTTTCGTCTGCTGCTTTTTTGTTCAAATCAAGATTGTATTTTATATTAGTAGACAAGTCTCTTTGTCCCAAAAGTTAACATATGGCAATAAACAGTTCTACTTCATTCAGTTAAAACACATTTTGCACGAGGACTTCAATTCGAAACTCAAGAAATACGAAAAAATACCTAGTGTTGCATTTTCTAATGTACTGAGTGTATTTAGTAATTAGGCAATTTTAATGAGGAATGAAAAAGGATGGTGTGAATGGTCGCACACATTGTATTAAACTACATACTATTGTACTGCTTTTAAATATCACATAGAAATATATTAAATATAAATAAATATAGAAATATATTAAACATAGCAAATATAAATATCACATATAAATATATACACAAACGTAGCAATTATAAATATCACATAGAAATATATACACAAACGTAGCAATTATAAATATCACATAGAAATATATACACAAACGTAGCAATTATAAACAGAATATGGGAAACACACAATACCCTTAATCCAACTGTCACATGATACACTTGATCAATTGTCACACGATCATGTCACATTGCCAAACACTTGATTAACACAGAATTAGTGTCAGTCATACTCAAATTGAGCATATATGTCAGGTATATTGCATTTATTTTCATTATATGATTCTAAATGTATTGCCTGTTGTAATTTCCCTGTGATTTGCTGCGCACTTAACACCGAGAAACACAGTAATCACTATCTACCGAGACAGCATTATGCGATTGCGGTGATATGACAGTCACGGGGAATCATGGTGATATGTTGGGTGATGTCTGGTCTGCAGTAAAAATGCAGTGATTTTCGGCTGTAACAGTGACGCTGCAGAAAAGTCGTAATCTGCATGGTACTATCTGTATAACTACAATTGGGCTAATTTTGAGGCTAACCGTTTGCAGTAGGTTAAGTTTGTAGTAGGTTACATTTGCAGTAGATTAAGTTTGCAATAGGTTATGTTTTCAGTAGGTTAAGTTTACAGTAGGTTAAATTTGCAGTAGGTTAAGTTTGTAGTAAATTAAGTTTGTATTAGGTTAATCAGTAGCTTAAGTTTGCAGTAGGTTAAGTTTGTATTAGGTTAATCAGTAGCTTAAGTTTGCAGTAGGTTAAGTTTGCAGTAGGTTAAGTTTGTATTAGGTTAATCAGTAGCTTAAGTTTGCAGTAGGTTAAGTTTGCAGTAGGTTAAGTTTGTATTAGGTTAATCAGTAGCTTAAGTTTGCAGTAGGTTAAGTTTGCAATATGTTAAGTGTGCAGTAGGTTAATTATGCAGTAGGTTAAGTTTGTAGTAGGTTAAGTTTGCAGTAGGTTAAATTTGCAGTAGGTTAAGTTTGTAGTAGGTTAATCAGTAGAATAAGTTTGCAGTAGGTTAAGTTTGCAGTAGGTTAAGTTTGCAGTAGGTTAAATTTGTAGTAGGTTAATCAGTAGGATAAGTTTGCAGTAGGTTAAGTTTGCAGTAGGTTAAGTTTGCAGTAGGTTAAGTTTGCAGTAGGTTAAATTTGCAGTAGGTTAAGTTTGCAGTAGGTGAAGTTTTCAGTATGCTGTGTAAATAGTACGATTACCACATTGTTTGCATTGTACCAGGACACAAACACATTTTACATGAGGTTAATAATTATATCCATCATCTGCACATTACAAATGTTACTATGAATAAATTAATTACTGGTTTGCCTTATACTTGCTGTATTACTCTGTCTCTCTACTACCACACATTATACTTGCTGTATTACTCTGTCTCACTACTTCCACATGCATTATACTTGCTGTATTACTCTGTCTCACTACTACCACATGCATTATACTTGCTGTATTACTCTGTCTCACAACTACTACATACGTTATACTTGCTGTATTACTCTGTCTCACAACTACTACATATGTTATACTTGCTGTATTACTCCGTCTCACTACAACCACACATTATACTTGCTGTATTACTCTGTCTCACTACTACCACATGCATTATACTTGCTGTATTACTCTGTCTCACTACTACCACATGCATTATACTTGCTGTATTACTCTGTCTCACTACTACCACATGCATTATACTTGCTGTGTTACTCTGTCTCACTACTACCACACATTATACTTGCTGTATTACTCTGTCTCACTACTACCACATATTATACTTGCTGTATTACTCTGTCTCACTACTACCACATGCATTATACTTGCTGTATTACTCTGTCTCACTACTACCACACATTATACTTGCTGTATTACTCTGTCTCACTACTACCACATGCTTTATACTTGCTGTATTACTCTGTCTCACTACTACCACATGCATTATACTTGCTGTGTTACTCTGTCTCACTACTACCACACATTATACTTGCTGTATTACTCTGTCTCACTACTACCACACTTTATACTTGCTGTATTACTCTGTCTCACTACTACCACACATTATACTTGCTGTATTACTCTGTCTCACTACTACCACACATTATACTTGCTGTATTACTCTGTCTCACTACTACCACATACATTATACTTGCTGTATTACTCTGTCTCACTACTACCACATGCATTATACTTGCTGTATTACTCTGTCTCACTACTAGCACATGCATTATACTTGCTGTATTACTCTGTCTCACTACTACCACATGCATTATACTTGCTGTATAACTCTGCCTCACTACTACCACACATTATACTTGCTGTATTACTCTGTCTCACTACTACCACACATTATACTTGCTGTATTACTCTGTCTCACTACTACCACATGCATTATACTTGCTGTATTACTCTGTCTCACTACTACCACATGCATTATACTTGCTGTATTACTCTGTCTCACTACTACCACATGTATTATCTTTGCTGTATTACTCTGTCTCACTACTACCACACATTATACTTGCTGTATTACTCTGTCTCACTACTACCACACATTATACTTGATGTATTACTCTGTCTCACTACTACCACACATTATACTTGCTGTATTACTCTGTCTCACTACTACCACACATTATACTTGCTGTATTACTCTGTCTCACTACTACCACACATTATACTTGCTGTATTACTCTGTCTCACTACTACCACATGCGCTTACAGGTTTGGCAGAAGGCATCAAGAATCTGGAGAAGATGATAGTGAAGGCTAAAGGCTACAGGATGGTGGTAGACTGGAGGATGGCGTATGAAGAATTGAGAAAAATCACACAGATGATGAAGATTGGCTTCATGAAGAAGAAACCAAAAGCTGACAGAAAAGGTGATATAAAACATGTGGCCAAAAGGTTTAGGGGATATGATGATCATCGTTCATAGGACCATGTCATGTGTGGGCATGACCAAAACATAGAGATCATTATTGTTGTCAGTGTCGTCACCAGCATTGTCAGGAATAACATTGTAACATGCAACCTAAACTACATCTTACCTTGAAAAGTATTTGACCTATTGTCATGAAACTTTATACAGTTGATCCTGATCAGAGTCACACAGTTTTCAATGTTTACAAGGTAATGCCCACTCCCACTTGGTTCAGTAACAGTTATCAGTGTTTACAGAGTAATGCCCCCTCCCGCATTTCACAGTTAAAAACACAAACAAAATTCAATATGTATCCAATTCCAACGTATTAAAAGCTGGATATGAACTAGTTTCCCCTAAAACCAAGTTTATGGAATCTGCCATATGTGTTGACATGCTTCTATGAAAATGTCCCTGTTTTTGAATAGGAGTTTATCTCACAAATTAATGATGAAAAGTGCAGTTGTAGAACCAATGCTGCCATTTTTATACATTTTATTTATCAATTGTTTAATAATTATGAAAATGTATTTCAAATCTTCATTTAGATTTTGTTTTTGACCTTTCACTTCATTCCTCAGATGTGACCTAGCCCATGCTATAATATAAACATGACTGCAACCTAGAACATTTTGCTTGTATTCAGTTTTCATTCAGCAGATTATTTTAGCTTTCAAGACTGTAGATGGCAAAATATTGGGTTCGAAAAATGAGAAAACAAATGTTGGATAGCAGTGTGTCAACATTTGTAAAGAACTGCCATTGATATTGCATATGCAACATATTTTGGAGTTGTTTCATTTGTTTATCTTACTGGCTTATATACTGAACCACCAGTAGACAATACCTTTAATGTATGAACTTATTATATGCCGACACAGTCTTACTCTTACCAGTAGGGCAAATATGGTATGTTGTGCGTGGGTCCTTTACTTCCACTGATACAAGTTCATTATTTATGGTTTGTTATAGCCTTTATTTGTAATTTCAGGAAGGACAGTGGAATTCAAAGAGCAGTTGGAACTGCTGAAGAAAAGAGGTAAGATCATATAGTTGTTTGCTCCCTGTAAACTTGGTCACATTTAATACCAGATGTGTTTGTGTTGTAATACTCATCATGTACAGTCCACACCAGTTACTCAGGCTCCCTATGTTATTCCTTCTATGTTTATGTAATTTGACTTCTTTTAAGACAAATTTCATCAAGTCGAATTACTGACTTTTTCAAATATGTTTATGGTCTGTAACATACATATTCACTGTATTTTACATCGTTCATTCGAGGTAGAATTGAATTGCCAAAGGGGTCAAATGCAAGCCGCGTCAACGTTGCTGAGATGATTTGAACATGTGACACTTTTAAAGCATTGTCTGTGACTTGTTTGTTAAATCTTATATCTAACTGAGCATGGTAAACTTACAGATGTAACAAGAAAGTTTGTTTTCGTAAATTAAAAACAAGTTGGGGATTAGAACAGAATAACTTTTTTATTTTCCAGTCAACAAATATATATGTAGAAGACTTGTTTTTATTTAAAAAATCAGTAAATATGGACAATATAACGGTGTAAAACTGGTGGGTAGTGTAATGAATAACAAGAAGAAAAAGTCTGCAGAAATACAATATCTTTTAATTCGAACATCGAATAGGAAAAACCGAGTAACTAGTGTGGACTGTAGTTGTTTGCTCCCCATAAACTTGGTTACATTCAATCATTCAATACCAGATGTGTTTCCATTTGGTTGTAACAAACACCACGTTGATGTTGATCTTAGATGTGTCTGGCATCCTATAAAATCTCTTTACAATTGTTTATCTGTCATTTTGATCTATGTGAAATTAATAGACTGATCATGGAACTCCCTTATTCTTTACTATTCACTATTGGTCCTGTTTTATTTAGTTGCAATACTGTTAGTCAACATGAGAAGACTGCATTTTTTCCAGTTTTGCAGGATGAATTTGCAAGATTAAAAAAGTGCAACAATTGAAATACTGCAATCACACTCGGCAAGCACTAGTCTCGGCCAGCCAGACCGTATCATGCATATGTCTTACTTGCAGATATCGGTCTGGGCAGATTAGGCCAATTAAAGCGCCCACTAGCGATTAGCACAATTTATATGCGCGGCCAGACCGTATCATGCATATGTCTTACTTGCAGATATCGGTCTGGGCAGATTAGGCCAATTAAAGCGCCCACTAGCGATTAGCACAATTTATTCGCGCGTTTTTTTCACACGCATAATGTCGACGTTTGCGTGACGTCATGTTGTAAATCAACGTACAACGTCAATTTTTGATGCATCAGTTAAAGATGTTAACGTCACTTGCTGCTTCTCATAAGTTAAAAATAAGAAATTATTATTAAATTAACTTAAAAATATGTTTTTTGAAAGTCTCGTTGAATCTCTAAAAATCTCGCCAAAATCGCCCAAAACGTTAGAGCGATTTCAAACATCCTATTTTCCCCAGGCCCTGGTTCTAGATCCGTGTAGCATAACTTAACGAAGAAATCAAAAGCGGGCCGGGTGACTGAGGCTAGGCAAGCACATATTTTCTCGCATGTTTTCAATGCAGATGTCTGATTGGCTCCAGCGATAAAACTGATTTACTTTTACCTTTCTGAAATTCACATCAGTATTAACTTTGTGTCACACTATGTATATATTGCAAAACCTTTTTCAGATGAAAATGATAATGTAAAAGTTAATTTACCCAAAGTTGTGAAAGCGGAACCTAAGAGAAAGAGGAGTATAAGTGTAGGATGTGAGTCACCGCACACTATATATATATATACACTGCTTGCCAAGAGGCCAAATTCACCTGAAACCATTGAAAACTTAACTCAAGGCAGAATCTCATACAACCACTTTCAATCTCATTAAAATCAGACCTTCTTTTACACTACGATACTCTTTGCTTTCATGTTAGACTGATATTTTCGCTTAGCCAATCAGATTTCACCTTACAAATCCATTTGATATTGGAAGTTACCACTCAGTCATCCTACTAGTGAAACACATGTAGGGATAAAAACCAAGTATTCTGAATAATTTGAAAAATGGTAACAATGTTTTCAGCTGTTTGTTCCATAAGAAACTAAATACTTAATTCCATATATTGGAACAATATTGCTCAATTTGGACATTCGAGTTTAAATACCCATAATGAGTAGATCAACATCTGTCTGTTAAAGACATTTTTAAATTAAAAAAACAAACTCTTGACACTCTTGCCAAAGTTGATATGAAACATGTGTTTGTATTGATTCAATTTGGTTTATCTGCTCATTGATATCAATTAGATGAGGCAACCTCTAATGCAGAGATGTCGGTTCTAGAAGCAATGAATAAAAAAAAAAGATCTGATTTTAATGAGACTGCATGGGTGTTAGTCTTTTTCTCAAATACTGTGCATGGCATCCAGAATTTCTTTCTTCATAATACATTTTGAATGCCCCTGAATGTATTAAGTTGAGCCTCCAGTCCAGCGTATTTTGAAATTCAATCTGAGTTTTCTTATTCAAAGGTTTCATAAATTTGACTCCTGATATATTGTTTCTCTATAATGCACACTTTTCTTTCATATAATTTTTTTTTATGTTACTTGAAAATTTGAACAAAAGCAACTTTATCTGCATGCAAAGTTTAAAGTTTGATTCTCACCTCCTTACACTTCTTCTCACTCTCAAATGTTCTGATACACTTCACACTGTCACACATTGGCTCGAGTAGTAAACAGAACCTGTGCACAAATATGTGACATTTTGGCACACACATCTCTGCTAGTTTGTCACAGTTCTCTATCACAGCATGCATTAAATCTAGGGTATTTTTATAAGAATTCTCTACACAAATGTATGGTATTTTGCAAGAGTTCTCTACACAAATATAGGTATTTTGCAAGAATTCTCTACACAAATATATGGTATTTTGCAAGAATTCTCTACACAAATATATGGTATTTTGCAAGAATTCTCAACAGAAATCTTATGTTTTTTGTAAGAATTCTCTACACAAATCTAGGGTATTTTGTAAGAATTCTCTAAACAAATCCATAATATTTTGTTTGAAATCTCTACACAAATCAATGTTTTTTTGTAAGAATTCTCTACACAAATCTTATGATATTTTGTTAGAATTCTATATACCAGATTAAGGTATTTGTAAGAATTCTCTACACAAATCAGTGGGTTTTTGTCTCGCCTTTTGAAAAAATGCGAGACATAGGTGCTGCTAATGTTGGCGGGCTCGACGGCGTCAACATATTGTATTATAACTTTTTTGTCCTTGGGAGTAGAATGTTCAAATTTCATATATAACCTTCTGGTCATTATCCGTCTTAATGCCAATAACTTCCAGCCCTCCAGCTGACCGTGGGTCCGAGTCAAGGTCACTTAAATACATGTACCGTCACCAAATTTTAACACAAATATTGACGGTACATGTATGTGCGACACGTCACTTTAGGCGAGACATCATGTTGCGTGCAACTCTTGTATTGTATAAGAATTCTCTGCACAAATCTATGGTATTTTTTTAAGAATTCTCTAAGCAAATCTATGATATTTTGAAAGAATTACTGCACAATATTATAATTTTGAAAGAATTCACTACATAAATTTATAATATATTTTGTAAGAATTTTCTACAAAAATCTAGGGTATTCTTTAAGAATTCTCTGCAAAAATCTATGGTATAATGTATCTCTACACAAATCTATAGTACTTTTTAAGAATTCTCTATCCCAACACACTAATCTATGACATTTTGTCAGTATTCTTTACAAACATGCATCAAACTCTGAATAGTAAGTCAACGTGTAGACTCTGTATGCTGACTTATTTAAACTCTGAGCTTTGTGTACAAATTGGTACCCGAAAAAATACATGGCTTGTACATGTTTTATACAATAATTATAGAAGCATGTTTATGTATACTATAATCTCTTCTCAGAAAAACTTATTTCAAAGCCAGGCCATTAAAGCATTTGTCTTCTGTCTTTTACTTCTGAAAGTACCTATCTGCAAAATAATTTGTAAAACATGCAAAAAATTAGTCACCGGTTACCTTATGTACTATATATATATATGGATTATAGTTGCTTCATTTCTTTAATTCCATCGCTCTTCAACACTCAGTGGTTGCTGGTGAGTTAGTCTGTTCAAATGCAAAGTTTAGTTTTTAACTGAAAGTGTTCAACTAATTTGTCCATCTGTATTTACATTAATTGTGTACCTAATACTTGTTGGGTAATTTAATTATTAAAGACAAACCTAGGTTAATTATGTCATCAGAGACAAACCTATGTTAATTATGGTCGAATATATCACCATTTCCGAGTGGTAGCAAGTTTAATTTAAATTTTCAAAACAAAAATCATTGAATGTACGAATTTGTAAATGTGTCATCTGTTTTTGCAGATGATCGAACATTGAAAATAAATTTAAAAAAACAAACAGGTTGTGCTCCCTGATAAAACAGGACAGTAGAATTCATAAAAATATAATGTTGAATTGGGTGTTTCTTTAGCTGTTTGCCATTTTGATTTTATTTTTCAGTGGGCAGTTTTGATTTCATTGAAAAAATAATAATTCATGAGTGAAAATGTTTGAGTCTTCTGGTCTGGTACACCTTGGCTCTTAGCCAATCAAAAGCTGAGGATTTTTAAGAAATGGTGATAAACGTGTATATAACTGAAAATGCAAGAATTTAAGAATGTTTGAATGACCCTATTTTGTCATAACATAATTGAATTACCCACCATGTGACAAAGCTTGTATTACAGTACCTACATGTGTTTGCTTTTAACTTCCTTTCAGAATAGCATGTGTTTGTTTTGTTTTTAGGGGTGTTTTCCTCCCACTTATCCAGATTTCGTACTAAAATGGTATTTATTAACAACTTATTGAGTTACTTTTTGTTTATATGTTGTACTTTGGTGTTGGCCTATAGTTAGTAAGGCCATATATGTGTTTTTTTGAAGTGAATAACAGTTTTGATTTCATTGAAAAAATAATAATTCATGAGTGAAAATGTTTGAGTTTTCTCTCAATGAGATGAAATCATATCTGTTATTCGCAACAAAATAAAACAATTTATTTTTATTTTATGCCTTACAATCAACATTGAATGCAAAAGAAAA
>JAWPHD010022280.1:0-25583 GCA_037043455.1 Cyrtodaria siliqua
AGGGCGGGCACCTGGGTAGAACCACCGACGTTCCACAAGGCCAGCTTGGCTAGCTTCCTCACATACAGATCCTTGGTCCCTTGAGGGCTCGAACCCACAGCGATGCGGGGCAAGTGATTTAAAGTCAGAGACTCAACCACTCACAACAGTACGAATTATGGTTGCAATTCTTCTAGATCATACTGTGAACTGACATAGAAAGGTTAGCAAAAAGAACAATATATCATAAACGTGTTATTATTGATAACATAATTTATTACGTAAGTCCAGAGTACCTGTATCCACCCATACTTACCGGTGAACATAATGACAGCCTTCAAACATCATCTCTATACTTGCGTCTCCTCTTTCCGCTGAAGTAAGACATATCTCTTTGTCGCCGTGCTAGGCGCCATGAGAGGTGTTCGCATGTTACATTACCTCTGATGTACAAAACCCAGAAACCGGAGGTCCGCTACTTTGTTCTCTTGGTTTGTCGTTTCCAAAAGACCATCCCCCCCCCCCCCCCCCCCCCTCCCCCCTTTCAGTATTTATTTACAACTGCTTTATAGTATGCATTATCTTCGCTAAAACGGCTTGTAAATGGTCATTTTAAGTGAAATAAAGCAAGATTACCGTGTGTTCCGTTTAATATATATATATGCTCTCTGTTGTTTCAAGGAAAAGTGAACAGTCATAAGTGAAAACTGTAAAAGACATCACAAGGCCGAAGAGTCTGTCAGAAGACCTTCACAGACAATACAGACACCATATCACAGAGGAGGGGGGGGGGACCGAGGCATAGTATATTATATAGAGTGAGTCTTGTGTTGTGGAGTCTTGGAGTGGAGTGGAGGTGAATAATTGGAGTGACATTTTGGAGTGACCTTAGGGTCAAATTTGGAGTGAATATTTTGGACTCGACAAATTTTGGAGTCTAAATTTGCGAGGCATATTTTCTGTACAATTAATAACGTTTTAGAAACTAATAAAAAGTTCCGGCTTATGTTTTTTGTTATGTTCGTATGTTTCTTAATGGAGGAATATTTTGAGTCAATTTTGGAGTCAAAATTTGAAATCTTATTGTTTCCCTTACTTTTTCGGTACAATTAATAACTTTTTAGAAACTAATAATAGTTCTGACTTTTGGTTCTTTGTTATGTTTTTTTGTTCTTAATGGGGTGAATATCTTGGAATCATTTGGAGTCTTTACAATTAATACATTTTTAGAAACTAATACATTTACTTGAGTTACTTCAGTCTCTCTGGTACGACTGTCATAGCCAGCTGTCTGTGACAAGTACGTGTTAATTGACTTGACTGACGTATTGGAACTATGTATACCCCTGACACTGGATGTCAGACAATTTGACATCTGTAATGAGGGCGGCGAAAAGAAATCATCAGTGATTAATAGATATAACAAGAGGGCCATGGTGGCCCTATATCGCTCACCTGAGTTAATTTGAACAATACAAGAGGGCCAAGATGGCCCTTAAGCGATACCCTGAGTACTGGCACATTATCGAACTTCTTCGAAATCTTATGGTCATATATAATCTGTGCAAGTTTGGTTAAGATTGTTCAAGAAATGTGGGCTCTGTTGTGTATAACAACATTGATATAGACAGTTTTAAGACACTGACAAAGTTTGGTAAAGATCAAATACAAAATTGAAGGTGCTAGAGAGTAGACGACATTGGGCAGAGCGCAAATGTGACCTCCGAGGGCGTACAGTGTAATATATGGAGAGCTGTGTGCTTTGGTGTTTTAGAGAGAAGACTTTTTAATTTGTTCCGCTATATACAAGTCTATGTAAAACGTGACCCCTGGGGCTGGGCCAAGCTGTGAACCCTAGGGGTCACCATTTGAGAGCGAGAGACTGTGGTAAAGGACCATAAGAGTATAGTAAATGCGAAATATTAAACCTCTGGCTCTTGTAGTTCCAGAGAAGAAGACTTTAATATGTTTCCTATATGTAAAACTGTAACCCACGGAGTGGGGTATTACAATTTACCCTAAGGTCACCATTTGAACAAACTTGGCTCAAAAGCGCGACCACTATCTAATAAGTAAATGCAAAATAATAAACCTCTGGCTCTTGCCAGTTCAAGAAGAAGAAGATTCTTTTTTCTTTCAGTTTTTCCCTATTCAAGCCTATGAAAAAAATGTGACCCCCGGGGCGCGGCGAAAATTGTGACCCAGGTCTCACCATTTGACAAAAATTGTAGAGGCCATGAGCGTATGTAAATCGCAAAATATCAAACACTCTGGCTCTCTGTATGTTTCCGAAAAGAATTATTTTTTCATATATAAGTCCCATGTAAAACTGTGACCCCCGGGGCCGGAACAAATTTGACCCCAGGGTCACCATTTGAACAACCTAAGTAGAGGACCATAAGCTGATGCTTACATGTAATACACGAGAGCTCCGTGCCATGTGATATTCCAGAGAAGAAGATTTTTTCAGTTCTTCCCTATACAAGCCTATGTAAAACTGTGACCCCCAGGCGGGGGCCAAATGTGACCCCTGGGTCACCATTTTCGAAACAAACATGTAGAGAACCATAAGCATTATAGCAAATGCAAAAATTAAACCTCTGGCTCTTGCAGTTTCAGAAAGAAGATTCTTTAAGTTTTTCCCTTATCACCTCACAAAAATGACCCCTTATGCTAAAAAACATGTGTCCCTTGGGGCGGGGCCAAATGTGACCCCAGGGTCACATTTGAACAAACTTGGTAAAGGACCATAAGCTTATATAGTAAATGCAAAATATCAAACCTCTGGCTCTTGCAGTTTCCGAGAAGAAGATTTTTAAAAAAAAAATCCTATATAAGTCTATGTAAAACTGTGACCCCGGGGCGGGGACAAATTTGACCCAGGGTCACCTTTTAACAAACTAAGTAGAGGACCATAAGCTGATGCTACATGTAATACATGAGAGCTCCGTGCCATATGGTTCCAGAGTGAAGATTTTTTTCAGTTTTTCCTACACAAGCCTATGTAAAACTGTGACCACGGGGGGGGGGGGGGGGGGAGTTTTTCCCTACACAAGCCTATGTAAAACTGTGACCCACGGGGGGGGGGGACAAATTTGACCTCAGGGTCACCATTTTAACAAACTTAGTAGAGGACCATCAGCTGATGCTACATGTAATACATGAGACCTCTGTGCCTTGTGGTTTCAGAGAAGAAGATTTTTAAAAGATTTTTCCTATATGTCTATATGAAAAAAATGCAAAATCTCAATATACAAACTTTGGACCCACGGGGCATAGCCATTTTTTAACCCGGGGACTTCATTTGAACAAACTTGATAGTCTAGACGTTGGCGATCATTTTAAAAGAAAAACTGTTGAAATCTGTCCAGCGGTTCTTGAGAAGAAGATTTTTTAAGGTTTCAATTATATATGGTAATGGCGGCCATCTTGGATGTCGCACTGACCTAATTTTAACAAATCTAAAAAGCATTTATCTAAGGATCATCCACGTGAAGTTTGGTCAAAATTGGCCACGCGGTTTCTGAGGAGAAGTCGTTTGAAGCAAAAGTTAACGACGGACGACGGACGACGGACGAAGAGTGATCCCAATAGCTCACCTTTGAGCCTTCGGCTCAGGTGAGCTAAAAACAAACATTTTACTGTTATCGGTCATTTTCCCTGTCCGAACCCAGGACAATGTTTACTTTATCTCTCAAAACAGTGGTACATTAACTGATTCGTACTGGCAGGGTGGTGGAAGCTTATTTTCACATGACTATCCTAGATTTTCTAATAAGACCAGGTTATGATTCCTTTTCCAATGAATTAAGTATATAGACGATCTTACATGATTATTATTGTGTATTATGTGTTATAGTGTATTATTGATTTTATCCAAAGAATTTATACTCGGTTACGAATGTAAGATTCTATATATCACAGAAGTAAATGAAAAAATCTAAGTCAATAGAAATATCTGCCTGCCTGCCTGCCTGCCTGCCTGTCTGTCTGTCAGAACACACTTTCGACGACACGTAATAATTTCACTTACAATTTGTGCCAATTTACATTTTTTACGGCGGCAATTTGTAAGAGAAATTGAATGATTGAATTATTCAATATTTTAATCTTCCAATGGGGTGTGAAAAACATTTGGTGAGTTTAAAATACTGCAGCCCAAAGGCTTCTTGTTAACTTTAATTTAACCCTTAGCCCGTTATGAATGTATAATGGTAATGTAATTTGGATCATTCCATTTATGTTACAAAGGGGTGTTTTGGGGGAAATGACTGATAAGCAGCCGGACATTGTAAACTCTGATCAGCCTGCGAGTTACTCTGGTTTTATAATGGGCGCAAATGCTATTGTAGTCGCCCATAGTAGGACAAGGGTTATTTTTCATACTCAATTAAAAATGGTAATATCAAATTCAATCCTTCTATTTACATTGTTATGTATGTTTTTCAAAATTTAGAAATGCAAATTCATGTATTTGTGGTAAAAATAGTGTTTTTAAGCTTCAAAACATAGTGTTAGAACATTTTCACCAGCTTAGAGTTACAACTGTTCCCAAAGGGTACTATTGCAGTGTTTTTTTTATGCCTAATTTGGGGCCGAAATTCGGCCCCATTCACAATGCCAAAAAGTATCCTTTTTTCACAATTATATCCAAAAAATTCACAATCTGAAGAAAAAAAAAAATAATAATAATAATATATAGACCAGTAAGGATACTTCAAAACTAGTCTGTTTTTACCAAAAACAAAACTTAAAACCAAGGGATATTAAACTGTGAAAATAAAAGTGAAAAAAGTTTATTTCTCTTTTGTTATAATATTTCACAATTTTCACAATTTCTAGAAAAATGCCGCGATTTTTCACAATGGCATGGGCAAAGGCTGCATTCACAAAACACATAAAAAAAACACTGTTATAATTGTGAAACTCTTGCAAGCGATAATGTGTTGGAACATCGATGTTGCCAGCATTGCACGCATCGTAACTTACGGCAATTAGCGCGTGAAAGTCAAGAGCATAAAATAGGTTGTAACATTTAATTTTCACCAAAAACATTTATTTGAAACAAACCTATTATCATTTCATAATGGGAATTTTCACAATGAAATTAACATTGTTTACATCACGTGATAAACTTTCTTTGACATGAACAGAAAAGTGCACCAATCACGAACGAGTATACATTGCACAACCAATATGACTTTACTACGCGAATATTGACGTTTCCTGTTACATTGAAAGTAAATAGAGCTTGTAAATTCGTATGCAATAAAATTTAGAATTTATCTGTATATTAAAATGGAATTAATAGCTGATGCTATTAATCACTATATGTTAGGTTAGAGAAAAATAAACTGAAGAAGAATTTCCCTCAATAAGAAGAAGTACTTATTCATATACAAAATCATTTATTTTTTCAGTTTGTTCTATCATGTTCTGTACATTAAAGTATCAATATTTGTTATGTTCAGACAAAATGGGTTTTGAGATAGTGGTAATAATATTATAAATTCTAATACACCCGCACTATATAGCCTAGTTTAAAATATCTCGTTATATTGAACGATATATCACTGTAATGTTTGCAACGTTAGGAGAATAAGCATTGCGCATTGCGCATTACGCATTGTAACGTATGCAACGTTAGGAGATTAAGCAAAGCAATGCGAAAGTTTTCAGATGTGTGCGTTATTTTCACATTTTAGGGGTATTAGAATAGAAATAGAACATCGTTTACGGTGAATTATCTATAATATATCACGGTTTGTCGTTCAGTTGTAAACAATAATTTCACTCGCCCTTCGGGCTCATGAAATTAGTGTTTACAATTGAACTCCAAACCGTGTTATATTTAAGAAATAGAACATCGTTTACTGTGAATTATCGTTTAATATATCACGGTTTGGAGTTCAATTGTAAACAATAATTTCACGAGCCCGAAGGGCGAGTGAAGTTATTGTTTACAATTGAACGACAAACCGTGATATATTATAGATAATTCACCGTAAACGATGTTCTATTTCTATTCTAATACCCCTAAAATGTGAAAATAACGCACACATCTGAAATATTTCGCATTGCTTTGCTTGCTCTCCTAACGTTGCATACGTTACAATGCGGAATGCGCAATGCGCAATGCTTATTCTCCTAACGTTGCAAAAATTACAGTGATATATCGTTCAATATAACGAGATATTTTAAACTAGGCTATATAGTGCGGGTGTATTAGAATAAACGATAATTCACCGTAAACGATGTTCTATTTCTTAAGTAACACATACAACTATTGAATGCATCTCCAAACTATGTATCTGTTTATGTTGTTCTGAATGTGTCATTATTATAAACTGGCATGTCGGTGTCTATATTAAAACAAGTTAGCCATATATTTATTACGTTTTCTTTTAAATCCTTCACATAAATTTGTTCAATTCAATACATATGCTTATTTTAATTATTCATCTGTCTAGCACATGCAGTGCTGAAATCCCATCAGATTCTTTAGGAGGTGGTGACCTGCTTTGACATGTTGACTCAGGTCAACAATCTTGGAACCCATTACAGTCCTACAAACATATCTAATACTGAGCGAGATGCTCTGCTTATCAGCTACAGCGATCATTGGTAACTGTAATGGCCATAAATCTCACAACCTGCTGAGCTGACCAAGTCTTGAGAAGCCCTATCTAATTTCTTAATGCTAACCATAATTAGAATATTAATAACCGAATAACCTAATAATAATAATAATAAACTAATAATTCAGCAAGATGCGAAAAATAAGAGTCAGTAAATTATAATTACTAGTACATTTTCTATTTTAATTCTCAAGTATCCTAATTTAAACTCAGAAAATCTATCTTAAGTTCAATTGTAATTATAAATTATATTTGTAATACATGTTAGTTGTTACACTACCAATTTTGACATATGAATTTTACATAATTCTCATATGATACATATTATATGATACTTATATAAAAGGAGCAGTACATGTACATGATTTTTCGATAAAACCTTTTAAATACGAATCATATAAGTATCATATGAGAATCGCAAAAAAAAGAGTTTTTCTCATGAAATTTATATGAAAATGAATGTTTTAAAAATGACAGTTTGTGAGTTTATTCCTAAATTATATGAAACCTCTATTATATAAATATCACATGGAACATTTTATATGCTAATTATATGTGTCTCCTTTTATAGAAGAATCATGATTCTCATATGGATTATATGCATATGATTATTATATATGAAAAATGGCCTATGTATATCATAAAAGTTAATCTTTCCAAATGTCTGTTTGTAGAATACATTTTTAGAATTAAAACATAAAATCAGTTTTCTATAAGTTTTCTTTGATTTGCAATGAACAAATCAACTTTAAAATAATGGGTAAAAGTGGCTGAGAGGAACTAGAGGAAAGTTTAAAATAATGTTTGTATTTTAATTTTTGTTAAAGATTGTTCTGGTTGCAAAATGACCTTCTTAATTTCTGCTTTAAAGGAATTAAAAATAACTATGATGTTTCCAGAAAATGGATAACATTTAGTGATCTAACAGAATATTTAAACAGCAAAAGACTTCCACAGAGACTAAAATTAAAAAGGAAGAGACAAACATGTCCATTAAGTTAGTGGAAAACCTGTTTTCAGTATCAAAAGTGTTATCCTTTTGTTTTTTGCTCATATTGGAAATTATGATCTTTTTGCTAAAATTTCGTAACAATTTCACTAGTAAACCAGACAATCAAAACTCGCTCAACTCTCCAAAATATTCACTCCATTAAGAACAAAAGAGCATAACAAAGAACAAATCGGAAGTGTTTATTAGTTTCTAAAAAGTTTACAGAAAAATATGACTCCAAATTTAGACTCCAAAAATTTACTCCAAAATATTCACTCCATTAAGAACAAAAGAGCATAACAAAGAACAAATCGGAACTGTTTATTAGTTCCTAAAAGGTTTACAGAAAAATATGACTCCAAATTTAGACTCCAAAAATTTACTGCAAAATATTCACTTCAAATTTGACCCCAAGGTCACTCCAAAATGTCACTCCAAGGTCACTCCAATTATTCACTCCACTCCACTCCAAGACTCCACACCAAGACTCCACTCCATATAATATACTATGCCCAAGACCGAGGAGTCTGTCAGAAGACTTTACAGACAATACAGACAATCACTAGACCCAGACAATACAGACTATCCACAAGACCGAAGAGTCTGTCAGAAGACTTCACAGACACTGCGTGAACATGATGCCACAATGGACTATGAAAATCTGTTTAAACCCATGTGTTGCTTACCATTACCATGTAGACCGTCGACGTCTTCTTTATTAGAATAATTCCACAAATGCATGTAAGAAACCGTCACCAAGGAAACATGCATAGGAAGATTCACCGCATTACTATATCGGACAAAGTTCACAGCTAATCTTAAAGCCATTTCATGTGAGTTTACCTAAAGGACCTATTGATATACTTCGGATCAATTGTACCGCAGGATTGATGGTGTTATTGTATGATGACGTCGAGTAGATGTATTGAATTGAATTGAATTGGGGTTTTAAGGCGCACCAACACATGAACGGTTATATGGCGCCTAACAGGAATGAACATGCCAGGCTCATCCTCCATGTACATCGAAATAAAATATGGAGAATGGGCCTAGAACCTCTTCACTAGCAGAACTGCAGAGTTGCTGCAAATTCTATAGTAGACACTCCATTTACGCTGGAGCCACGTTTATTGTTTTTCTGCCACTGCTATAGTGACTTGAGCGAGATGGCACTTGAAACAATGCAGGGGTCAAGATGAAGACCTTTAATGAGCATGAACAAAAAATGATAAAATGAACATGAATTTGGCGAGGTTCTACCCCTCTGTGTACCCCTCCAACGGGATCTGCAGTGGCCCTATTCTTTGTCCCAGAACCAAACGGGGCCCCCGGAACCACACGGGGCGACATTTAGATATAAACAAAATCTTCACTGTACTACTAGAATCATTGTTATGGCTTCTTTTTTCAGGAGTTTGTAAACTAATGAAAGTCATTTGTGTCAACATGTAACAAACGTATTACAGTAGAACAGTGACAATGTAAGAGGAGTGTCCCTGTGGTGAGACATAATTGATTTTAAATTTTAGAAAAGTTTAAAGATGTCTCTCATTTCGTTAAAATTGATTTCAAGGGAGTACTTTGCACGTAAACTTAGACCATTTTATGTAATAAAATGCTTTTTTTATACAAGTTAAAAGCTCTGAAATCCAGTATACTCGTTTTGGGTTTGGTAAACATATAAGTGGAGTGGCATTATGAGAGGGAAATGATGTGTAGATACTTTTGTATAGAAATAATGTAACCATTTAATACATAAAATGTGGGGTTTTGCTTTGTGAAATTTGTATTAGGTTTTTAGAAAGTTATCCACACTTATCGTAAAGTGTGGTAATCCTCCCCGCATATATCTATAGACCTTCAGTCATACCCTCACCGCATATATCTATAGTCCTTCAGTCATACCCTCACCGCATATATCTATAGTCCTTCAGTCATACCCTCACCGCATATATCTATAGACCTTCAGTCATACCCTCATCGCATATATCTGTAGACCTTCAGATACCCTCACCGCATATATATATACTCCTTCAGTCATACCCTCACCGCATATATCTATAGTCCTTCAGTCATACCCTCACCGCATATATCTATAGTCCTTCAGTCATACCCTCACCGCATATATCTATAGTCCTTCAGTCATACCCTCACCGCATATATCTTTAGACCTTCAGTCATACCCTCATCGCATATATCTGTAGACCTTCAGTCATACCCTCACCTCATTTATCTATAGTCCTTCAGTCATACCCTCACCGCATATATCTATAGACCTTCAGTCATACCCTCACCGCCTATATATAGGCCTTCAGTCATACCCTCACCGCATATATATATCAATATAATTTCAGTCATACCCTCACCGCATATATATATAGGCCTTCAGTCATACTCTCACCGCTTATAGCTATATAATTCCAATCATACCCTCACCGCATATATCAGAGAGAGAGAGAGAGAGAGAGAGAGAGAGAGAGAGTCATACGATCATCACAATCCGTTAGTGAGGCCCTCCCAGTGGGGCCCTTACTTTCTGGGTACCTTAAGTTCCACAAAGGCGTTTTTTTATTATTATGTTAGGACAATGTTGATCCCTTAAATTGGGCATTTGATCCCCGGATCCCATTTTTATTTGGAATAGTAATGCGTTAAGTTCCCCATGCGTTTCTTTGGGGCCAAACAAAATGTGTGTCTGAAAACAGATGAGTAGATAAATAGAGGCTTCTTATTTTTTGGGTTTGCTTCTTTCTAGCCACAGGTAGAATGAATTATTATATTTGTTTCAGAATCGTAGGGTTGGTGCCAAAACATAGTGTCTGTCGGCAAAGAGAAACAAACATGTTTTGCCTAGTCATAATATAAACACTTAGTCATAACAATTCGCAAAATATTTGAGTTCTCTTAATATATGCATACTATGTAACGCTAAAGTTTATGTAAATATCCTAAAGGTTCTAGTTCAAATTATAATGTTTATGTTTTCTAATGTAGGCCTACCCAAGGCTGATTTTACTGGGAGTATTTGATTGAGTTTGCTGATAGTGTTTGACTGACTTTGCAGATAGTATTTGACTGTTTGCTGATACCATATGACCGAGTTTACTGATTGTATTTGACTGATTTTCCGATATTATTTTACTCAATTTACTGATAGTATTTATGTAAGTTTATTGGAGCTGCATGAAGTTGGCTCAACATACGACAATCGACATACGACATTCGACATATGACATTCGACATACGACATTCAAAAACATCCTTCATTCGTTTTGAACATCCTTCAAAATGAATGTCGTTTCACGCGACATATAACATTCGACATACGACAATCGACATATGACATTTCGACATACCACATTCGTCATACGAAATTCAAAAACATCCAACAAACTATGTTTGTCGTTCACGCGACACACAACTTCGACATACGACATAGACATTCTACATACGACATTCGACATACGACATACGACATTCAAAAACATCCTTCTAATGCTGTTTGTTGTTTCACGCGACATACAACATTCGACATATGGCATACTACATTCACGTCATATGTCAAATGTCATATGTCCAATGTTGTATGTCGCGTGAAACGACAAACTATTTCAAGGATGTTTTTTAATGCCGTATGTTGAATGTCGTTTGTCGTATGTCAAATGTAGTATGTCTTTATGTTGTATGTCGCGTGAAACAACATTCACTTTGAAGGATGTTTTTGAATGTCGTATGTCGAATGTCGTATGTCGATTGTCGTATGTTGAGCCACCTTCATGCAGCTGTTTATTGGCAGTATTTGAGCGTGTTTACAGGCAGTGTTTGACCGAGTTTATAGATAGCATTTGACTGACTTTACATATAGCATTTGACTGACTTTACTTAACGTATTTGACTAAGTTTGATTATAGTATTGACTCAGGTTTATAGATATTACTTGAATGATTTTACTGATAATATTTGATTGAGTTTATTGATAGTATTTGAGCTTGTATACAGGCAGTATTTGACTGAGTTTACAGTTAATATTTTACCGAATTTACTTATACGTTTGATGATAGTACATGTATTCGAACGAGTTTACTGACAGTTACTGAAGGTTAATGACTGAGTCACCAGTCGTATTGGATCGAGGTTACTAGTATGTACTAATGTATTTGACTAAGTTTAATGATAGTATTTTACTGAGTTTACTGATAATATGTCATTGAGTTTACTGATAGTATATGAATGATTTTATTTATAGTAACTGAATGAGTTTACTGATAGTAATGGACTGAGTTTACTGACAGTTTACAGATAATAATTGACTGAGTTTACTGGTAGTAATTGACTGAGTTTACTGGAAGTAATTGACGGAGTTTACTGGTAGTAATTGACTGAGTTTAATGATAGTAATTGACTGAGTTTACTGGTAGTAATTGACTGAGTTTACTGGTAGTAATTGACTGAGTTTAATGATAGTAATTGACTGCGTTTACAAATAGCAATTGAATGAATTTACATTTAGTATTTGACCGAGTTTACTTATAGTAATTGACTTAGTTTGATGATAATATTTGATTGAGTTTATTGGCTGTACTTGACCAACGTTACTGACAGTATCTGACAGAGTTTATTAATAGTATATGACTGAGTTTACCGATAGCATTGTACTAAGTTTACTAATAGTAGTTGGTTGATTTTACTGATTGTATTTCACCAAGTTTGCTGATAGGACTTGACCAAGTCTAAAGATATTAGTTAACTGATATTAACTTGCTGAGTTTAGTTTACAGCTATTATTTGAGCGAGTTACAGATAGAATTTGACTGAACTGGTAGATAGTATTTGACTGCGCTTACTGAACTTTATTTGATCGAGTTTACAGAATGTAATTGACTTAGTTTACTGGTAGTATTTGACCGAGTTTAGAGATAATATTTGACCGATTTTACTGATTGCATTTGACTGAGTTTACTGATAATATGTGCTCGAGTTTACTTATCGTATTTGTACGAGAAAATAGTTGACTGGGATAACTGACATAGATTTACTGAATTTACTAAAATATATTTGGTCGAGTTTACTAATAGCATTTGACTGAATCTTCAGATAATATTTGACTTAGTTTACTGATAATATTTGACTTAGTTTACTGATAATGATTTACTGAGTTTACTAGAAGTAATTGTTACAGATAACAATTGACTTAGTTTACTATAGATTTTAGTCTTGTTTTAGATTTCTTAAAATAATTCAGACTACATAAGTCATTATAATGTGTTCTTATATATATTTACTTGTTAATATATCCGTTGACGGGCATTTGTTGATTTACATATATAGATTATATTAATACCATATCATCCCTTATTTTTTAATAGTTTTATCTTTATATATTTACATTAATTTTTAATTACTTCTTAATTTCTTCATCTTTCGTCGGTTTTTGCGCACATTATGATCTATTTACGTGTCGACGTGCCGTAAAACACCATTCATTTATTCGTTCATTCTGATAATAATTGACTAAGTTTACTGATAATAATTGACTTAGTTTACTGATAGTAATTGACTGAGTTTACTGATAATAACTGACTTGGTTTACTGATAGTAATTGACTTAGTTTAATGGTAGTAATTGACTGAGTTTACTGGTAGTAATTGACTGAGTTTACTGGTAGTAACTGACTGAGGATAGCTATTGACTTAGTTTACTGATAATTATTGATTTAGTTTACTGATAGTAATTGACTGAGTTTACTAATAGTAATTGACTGAGGATAGCTATTGATTTAGTTTACTGATAATGATTGATTTAGTTTACTGATAATAACTGACTTGGTTTACTGATAGTAATTGACTTAGTTTACTGGTAGTAATTGACTGAGTTTACTGGTAGTAATTGACTGAGTTTAAAGGTAGTAATTGACTGAGTTACAGATAGCAATTGACTTAGTTTACTGATAATAATTGTCTAAATTTACTGATAGTAATTGACTGAGTTTACTGATAATAACTGACTTGGTTTACTGATAGTAATTGACTTAGTTTAATGGTAGTAATTGACGGAGTTTACTGGTAGTAATTGACTGAGTTTACTGGTAGTAATTGACTGAGTTTAATGGTAGTAATTGACTGAGTTACAGATAGCAATTGACTGAGTTTACTGATAATAACTGACTTGGTTTACTGATAGTAATTGACTTAGTTTAATGGTAGTAATTGACTGAGTTACAGATAGCAATTGACTGAGTTTACTGATAATAATTGACTGAGTTTACTGATAGTAATTGACTGAGTTTACTGGTAGTAACTGACTGTGGATAGTTATTGACTTAGTTTACTGATAATTATTGATTTAGTTTACTGATAGTAATTGACTGAGTTTACTGGTAGTAACTGACTGAGGATAGCTATTGACTTAGTTTACTGATAATTATTGATTTAGTTTACTGATAGTAATTGACTGAGTTTACTAATAGTAATTGACTGAGTTTACTGGTAGTAACTGACTGAGGATAGCTATTGACTTAGTTTACTGATAATTATTGATTTAGTTTACTGATAGTAATTGACTGAGTTTACTGGTAGTAACTGACTGAGGATAGCTATTGACATAGTTTACTGATAATTATTGATTTAGTTTACTGATAGTAATTGACTGAGTTTACTGATAGTAACTGACTGAGTTTACTGATAGCTATTGACTTAGTTTACTGATAATGATTGATTTAGTTTACTGATAGTAAGTGGCTGAGATTACTGATAGTATTAGATAGAGTTTACTGATAGTAATGGACTGAGCTTACTAATAGCATTATACTTAGTTTATTGATAGTGACTGCGTTTTCTGGTAGTAAATGACTGAGGTTACGGCTAGTAATTGAAAGAGTTTACTAGTTTTAATTGACTGAGTTGACTGATAGTAATTGACTGAGTTTACTGATAGTAACTGACTGAGTTTACTGATTGTAATTGACTGAGTTCACTGATATTATTAGACTAAGTTTACTGATAGTAATTGACTGCGATTACTGATAGTATTAGACTGGAGTTTATTTATAGTAATTGATTGCGTTTACTGATAGTATTAGCCTAGGTTTACTGATGGTAATTGGTTGAGTTTACTGACAGTAATTGACTGATTTTACTGACTGAGTTTACTGACAGTAATTGACTGAGTTTACTGATAGTATTAGACTGAGTTTAATGATAGTATTTGACTGACTTTGCTGATAGTAATTGACTGAGTTAACTGATAGTAGTAGACTGCGTTTACTTATAGTAACTGACTCAATTTACTGACAGTAATTGAGATTACTGATAGTATTAGACTGACTTTACTGATAGTAATTGACTTACTGAGTTTACTGATAATATTAGACTGAGTTTACTGATAGTAACTGACTGAGTTTACTGGTAGTAATTGACTGCGTGTACTAATAGTAATTGACTTACTGAGTTTACTGATAATATTAGACTGAGTTTACTGATAATATTAGACTGAGTTTACTGATCGTAATTGACTTACTGAGTGTACTGATAATATTAGACTGAGTTTACTGATAGTAATTGACTGAGTTTATTGGTAGTAATTGACTGCGTTTACTGATAGTAACTGACTCAGTTTACTGATAGTAATTGACTGAGTTTACTGATAGTAACTGACTGGGATTCCTGGTAGTAATTGAATATGTTTGCTGACAGTAATTGACGGAGTTTACTGGTAGTAACTGCCTTAGAGTACTGATAGTAATTGACTGAATGTGATAGTGTTAGACTGAGTTTACTGGTAGTAATTGACTGACTTTACTGATAATAATTAAATAGTATTAGACTTAGTTTACTGATAGTAAAATTGACTGAGTTTACTTATAGTATTAGACGGAGTTCACTAATAGCAATTGACTGATTTTACTGATAGTATTTGACTGACTTTACTGATAGTAATTGACCGAGTTTGACCGAGTTTACTGATAGTAATTCACTAAGTTTACTGATAATAATTGATTAAGTTTACTGATAATATTAGACTTAGTGTGCTGATAGGAATTGCGTTTATAGATATTAGTTAACTCTGTTAACTGATATTATCTTGCTGAGTTTACAGCTATTATTTGAGCGAGTTACAGATATAATTTGACTGAACTGGTAGTTTGTATTTGACTGCGCTTACTGATTATATTTGATCGAGTTTACAGAAAGAAATTGACTTAGTTTGCTGGTAGTATTTGATCGAGTTTAGAGATAATATTTGTCCGAGTTTACTGATAGTATTTGACTGAGATTACTGATAATATGTGCTCGTCTCATTTGACCGAGTTTGCTTATAGTATTTGAACGAGTCTACAGAAAATAGTTGACTGGGATAACTGACATAGATTTACTGAATTTACTAAAAATAGTTGATCGAGTTTACTTATAGTATTTGACTGTGTCTTCAGCTAATATTTGACTGAGTTAGCCGATAATATTTGATTGAAGTATTTGACTGAAAATACAGAGAAAATTTGAACGAGTTTACAGACAGTATTTGTCCGAGTTTAATGATAAAATTTCACTGAGAGTACTGATAGTATTTGACCGAGTTTGTTGATAATATTTTACTCAGTTTACTGATATGACCTGATCGAGGCTATGGAAAATGGTTAACCGAGTTAACTGAAGATATTTGACTTAGTTTAGAGAAAGAGAAAGTAATTTACTTAGTTTTCAGGTAGTATTTGATTTAGATTACAAATAGTAATTGGCTGTATTTACTGGAGTATTTGACCTGGAGTTTACGAATAGTATTTGGCTGTGTTTATTGGTAGTATTTGACCTAGATTAGAGATAATATTTGACCGTGTTTACTGATAGTATTTGACCGAGTTTGTTGATTGCATTTGACTGCGTTTACTGATAATATGTGCTCGTCTCATTTGACCGAGTTTACTCGTAGTATTTTGTTACTGGTAGTGTTTTGACCTAGATTAGAGATAATATTTTTCCGAGTTTACTGATAGTATTTGACCGAGTTTGCTGATTGTATTTTACTCGATTTACTGATAATATGTGATCTATTTTACAGAAATTAAATGACTTAATTACTGGTAGTATTTTACCGAGTTTAGAGATAATATTTGACCGTTTTTACTGATTGCATTTGACTGAGTTTACTGATACATGTGGTAACTGTTTATCTTATTTGACCGAGTTTACTACTAGTTTTGATGGAGTCTACATAAAATAGTTGAGTGGGTTATCTGATATTTTTGACTCAGTTTACTAAAAATATTTGGTCGAGTTTGCTGATAGTATTTGAATAATTTACAATTAATATTTGATCGAGTTTAAAGATAATTTGACTGAGTTTACAGATAGTATTTGACCGTGTTTATAGATAACGTTTGAACGAGTTTACTGATACTATTTGTGCGAGTTTGATAGTATTTTACTCAGTTTACTGGTATGACCTGACTGAGTCTATAGAAAATAGTTGACCCAGTTAACTGATAGTATTTGACTGAGTTTACAGAAAGGAATTGACTTAGTTTTCATAAGTATTTGACTGAGTTTACAAATAGTACTTGGCTGAGGTTACTAGTAGTAGTTGACCGAGTTTAGAGATAATAGTTGACCTATTTTACTGATTGTATTTGATTGAATTTACTGACAGTATTCGACCGAGTGTACTGATAGTATGTGCTCGTCTCATTTGACCGAGTTTACTTGAACGAGTCTACAGAAAGTAGTTGACTGAATTAATTGATATTATTTAACTGAGTTTACTACAATGAATTGATCATGTTTACTGATAGTATTTGACCGAGTCGTCAGGTAATATTTGACCTAGTTTACCGATAGTATTTGACCAAATTTACACATATAATACTTGATCGAATTTACAGATCGTACTGTATTGATTTTACTGAAAATCATTGACTGATCATCTGATAGTATTTGACTGAGTTTACTGGTAGTATTTTACCGAGTTACATGACCGAGTTTACGGAAAGTATTTGACTGATTTTACTTATAGTATTTGACCGGGTTTACATATGGTATTTGACAGAGTTTACAAACAGTATTTAGCAGAGTTTACTGGTAGTATTTGATCGAGTTTAGAGATAATGTTTGACCAAGTTACTAATAGTACTTGACGGAGCTTACTGACAGTATTTGACTGAGGTTACTGATAGTAATTGAGCGAGATTGCGGGAAATTATTCAACGAGTTGATAGATAGTATGTTTACGAGGTTACAGACAATATTTGGCCTAGTGTACTGATAGTACTTGACCGAGTCGACATACAATAATTGACTTTGTTAACTGAATTATTTGACTGAGTTTACTTATAGGATTTGCCCGATCTTAATGATGGTATTTGACCGAGTCTTCAGATATTATTTGAGCGTGTTTATAGATACTAGTAGCATTTTACTGCGTTTACAACTAATATACTGAGGGGGAAAAGTTTAGCAAGTATTTTAGATGAAATCATATTGTATACAAGATATACTGACATTTTGAGACTTTACGGGCTTGACGGGATGTTCATTTATTTGTTACGTCATTACAATGTTCGGCTGTTATTGATGTGTGTTTAATAAAATAGTGTGTCTATGGCAGTAGTTTCTTTATTTTACAACCAAAAATGTTATTTCCAGAGTGCAACAAATTCTGTGTTGCTTTAAAGCAGGATATCGCTTAAGCCGGTGCTAGGAGGCGTGAGAGGTGTTGCATCTTATAATTATCTCTCATGAACAGACTCAATAAAACCGAGTATGCTACTTTTTTCTCTCTTGTTTGTGTTTGTTGCTTCCAAGGGATCACCCTTTCAGTATTTATTGCTAAACTGTTTTCTCTCAGTATATTTGACCGAGTTTACATATAGAATTATCTCAATAGGATGATAAGCAAACAATGTATGACCATTTGAATGCAATCTTTACCCAGAGTTGTCGTTCCCTGCAGCCACACACAACTACCTCTGTCAACGTCTGAGCAATCTCGGAAAACGATTAAAATGTGTCAACATAAAAAAAAAAAGGGAAAAAAGATAGGTAATGTGAAATTTAGTGAATAAACAATTAATTTTGCTCAGAATTATATTGCGGTAAAGTTTATACTTTGGCATATCACTGTGTCATTAGAACATATAGTATAGTAGTTGTGCTTACCTGCACACAGGCACCCGGAATATATATACCGAATATATATATACCTATATATAAACTTTTTTTGGGTCCAGAAATCAATTAATTAATATTTTAATCACTCTAAGTCCATCTTTTACTATCCTAGATCTGTGCCGGGTGACTGTGTACCAGCACTTTCCAAAATATCTTAGCTCTAAACAGCCTACTTAAAAGTAATGTACAAATATAAATACATAAAACAAATGTACAACGGTGTTTCGTTCAACTGTTTAATAATGCTATGGTCACAAAGATCGGCCGGTATCCGGGGATAGGGGGTAATCGGGAGTACACCGCTGGTTTTGGCCATTTTTCCGA
This sequence comes from Cyrtodaria siliqua, assembly GCA_037043455.1. NCBI lineage: Eukaryota > Metazoa > Mollusca > Bivalvia > Adapedonta > Hiatellidae > Cyrtodaria > Cyrtodaria siliqua. The sequence goes on from JAWPHD010022280.1 coordinate 19,092, forward strand.
CATCGGACAACACCGGTCAAAAAATTTGTCACACATCATTTACATAAATGGCACCGTCCGGAGGCCGTCCGAAGACCGTCTGGTAATCGTACGGCGTCTGTTTCCAAAGAGAAATTTTTTGGGGGCCGGCGAGGCAGTGAATACCGACCGAACATCTAATACTAATCGGCCGATTATCCTATGATGTCCGGGCGATAACCGGCCTATTCACCGGACATCGTACGAATATCGCCCGAGTATCCTACGGACAACGAACGATGCTTGTACCAGGCCCGGCCGAATGTCGGGCGATTGTCGGGCGGTGTGATGGCCGATGGCTACGTCTTCGGTCAAGAGGTATATAATGGCCGCCCTACCTGGCATGGTAAAAACGTTACGATGGCTGCACCAAGAAGACTACGACTGGCGATACTGGAACAGGAATTGGCGCAAGCAAGACTTCAACACAACATGATACTGGCGGCGCTGTTAGACGAGGCCGAGAGGGAGCGACAGAGGGCCCCGAGGAGAAGACGGAGGTGGTGGGTCCGCGACTGGATCCTGCGTAGACCGCTGTTTGGCCAGTACGAGACGTTGATGCGGGAGCTCGAGAACGAACACGCCAGCGACTTCAAGTCATACCTACGTGTGGAGCCGGCACTTTGGCACGAGCTCCTCGACAGAGTGGGGCCCCGCATTACCAAGAGCCAAAAGTAATTATACTGTGAAATTGTGAAATTCTTGTGACTTGTACCTATTTTTGCAAACATGTGCTTTAAAAATTATTTTATTATGCATGATTTTAATTATATTTTACCACCTTCTTGTGTTGCAGGTGCCGAGCCCCTTTGGAGCCTGGCCTCAAGCTCGCCATCACACTGAGATACCTTGCCACGGGAGCCAGCTACCGAGACTTGGCGTTCGCGTTCCGCGTCGCCCACAACACCATATCGCTCTTCATCCCTGAGGTGTGCCAGGCGATCTTTGAAGAGTACCAGGCCGAGATGTGGAACACTCCCCAGACCCCAGACGAGTGGCGACCAGTGGCCGAAGGGTTCCGAGACAAGTGGAACTTCCCGCACGCCTGCGGGGCCATCGACGGCAAGCACATCGCCATCACGAAGCCGGGCAAGACTGGGTCGCTGTACTACAACTTTAAAGGCTTCTTCTCCATCGTCATGCTGGCTGTTGTAGACGCTAATTACAAGTTCATCTGGGCCGACGTGGGGGCCCCCGGCTCATCTTCGGACGCCGGGATATTCAACCGATCCCGCCTGGAGCCGGCTCTTCGCCTGGGTACCCTGGGTCTACCCCCGCCCGAACCCCTTCCCAACGACGACAGAGACATGCCATTCTTCATGATCGGGGATGACGCGTTCCCGCTGAGGACGTATATGATGAAACCGTACTCCCACCGCTACCAGACAATCCCCGAGCGCATCTACAGCTACAGGTTGTCGCGGGCCCGGCGTGTTGTGGAGAACGCGTTCGGCATCCTGGCCCGCCGCTTCAGATGCCTGCTGACCACCATCCAACGCAAGCCCCGCAACGTCGTCAAGGTTGCAAAGGCCTGCATGACGCTCCACAACATTATGAGGACCCGCTACCCCGGCCTGCAGAACCCGGACCTCGACCGGGAAGACGACCAGATGCAACTTGTGCCCGGGGCGTGGCGGGACGACGCTGTGATGCAGGATGTCGAGGCAGAAGGACGGGGCCCCAGGACGACCCAAGCTGGCAAGGAGCAGCGCGCGTACTTTAAGAACTATTTCATGAGTCCGGCCGGCAGTGTCCCGTGGCAGCATGTGGCGATACAACAATGACTTTGTGTATTACTTTCATTGTGACAGACACTTTCATTACATTCCTATTTTACTATGTCCCATGCTTGTAATAAATATGTTTGCTATATTTGTATCATTCCATGAAGTTGTTGCATTGAAATAAAATATTTTTTTCATAAATATGAAACATTTCTTTTGTACTTTCTTGTGTGTTAACACTAATAAAACACTAATAAAAGGTATACACTTAAAATACATTGGTTTGAAATAAAATAAAGAAACCTTTAAAGAAATATAATGGTTTGAAAAATTAAAATAAAAATCTGGACTGAGAAATAAAACAGCATAATTCTAATATCAATCATTGTGATTGTCTTAATAAAAAGTAATTTCACTAGTTAAATTTGGGGGACATATAGAGCAATCCCCAGACTTTGACTGTCATTACATTTTTTAAAAAGAAGAGCCAAATACATAAAGCAAAGTCTTTTCAGTTATTATTTTAGACTTTGTACGAATTTGACCTTTTAAACATTTCACCTTTGTTTTTTTTAGATGACCTTTATTATTTCTATTGTAAAATTGACCTTACTATTTGCTTTTATTTTCTTTGTTATTGGACCGTTTATAACAACTTTATTTTATACAAGGCAAAACAGACACATAAATTATTTTAAGACCCAGGATTTTTTATTAAAACTCAAAGCACATTCTTTTAATATGCACAGTCACATGGTAATATAACATAAACATATCCAACGTCAATGGTAATCACATCAATAGATGCACATATAAAGTAATCACAAAAGTCACAGATCCCTGGCCATATCCTTGTCCATATCCCTGTCCATATCGTTATCCGAGTCGGACACATGGCTCACATGGCTCACATGGCTCCTCTGGTTCGAGTCTATAACTATGTTGTGCACATCGTCGGAGGGGTGGAGTGTCCTCTGCGTATCCTGAAGCAACTGTGACAGGGACTCAGTGGACTGTCTGGACTGCTGAGCGGGGGGCGTGTCCAGGCCTGAAGTACGCGTCGGGAACGAGCTGCCCAAGGGTGACGTCATGGTGTCAGCTACGGTCCATGCCTGGTTCAGCAACGAGGCGTTCGGCGAAGTCCAGAAACAGCAGACTGTCAAAGGAGGTGGCAGCTGGCGCAGGGGCCGAGTGGGCACGAGCTGGATACTGAAACATAGTAACATAAAAACATTACTACAGTGCAAAAGAAGACTATAAGTGTTAGGCATAAAATGTTCATATTGTAAAATAACTGCAATGAGATGTACTGTACAATGTAAAGAGCTTAGAAAAACATACCTGTAGTTGTGTGGCAAACTGCGGCTGCTGCTGCTGGTGGCCCCGTGGAGGGATGGCAGAGAGGGTGATGTACAGTTGCTGCGGCAACAAGGTCGGCAGCTGCGGCTGTGCTAACGGCTGTGGCTGTGGCTGCGGCTGCGGCTGCGGCGTGGGCTGGACCTGCCCCGAGATGTACCGCATGGCCAGCGCGAAACTGTCGGCCTGATACTGGCGGTACAGGTTCTCGGGGATCTCCGACTGTATGCTGACTAGCCAGTCAGCCCACGCCGCACTATCTGGCTTCTGGGATACCTCCCGCATAGCCTGCACCTGTGAACAGAACATGAGCATTGCATTTAATAGTAAATACAAAAAAACTTGCATTCAAAAGTAATGGGATGTAAGTATAAGACAATGCTCAATGTGGCAATTTTATCATGTATTTACCTTCTCCTCCGCCTGCTTGGCTGACTCGGCACTCTTCTCCAGAAACTTAAGGAGCACTTCCTGCACAACCGAGGACTTCGTTGAGGGCTTGGCTGAGGACTTGGACTTTGAAGTACCCCTGGAAGTGCTGGGAGCTCCCTCATCTGCCGCCACCGACACCGACACCGACTCCGACTCCACGTCCGACCCAGACTCGTCACCGCCCTCAGCCCCGGCAATCTGAAACATCAGCAAGCAAAAAATGAAAATGAGTTAATACCAATTGTCCATTCAGTATTATCTATTGTGAAATATTGAAATATTTATGGAAGAGGTAAACTCGACAAATTCTGCTTGCAGATGCTTACCTTTCCGCACGTGTCTGTCTTGGAAGTACGGGGCCTGTAGAAGGGGTCCAAGAACGAGTATCCGTGCACCTTCAGATGCTGGAGGAGCGTCAGGACCTTGGCTGCACCAGACCCGCTCGGTGTCGTCTTGACCGCATTCTTGAGCTTGAAGTAGTCTGTTCGCATGTTCGTGAAGTGGCGCATGATGTCTTCCACTGTAACACACAGAAAAAGGAAAAACATTAGGACATTTCTAAATTGTAATACATTTTTTAAGTAAAATTTTCACAAAATTCCAAAAAAAAACAATATTTCACAATAGATAATGGTCTCACCTTGAACGTTGATCTCGGCGCTCAACTCGAGCAGCTTCGTGTCCTTGAGGTGGGTGTCCTTGTTGCTCTCGTGTGACACATCGTAAAACATAGGGTTCCCCTCGAAAAAAGACGCTATCTTCCTCATTATGTCGATGGGGACTGGGGCAGCGACTGGGACTGCGACCCTGACTGCGACTGGGCCACAGACTCCTGCGACGCATCTGACTCAGCTCCGGCTCCATGGGTGCTCTCCTCGTCACTGCTGTGGTCCTCGGCGGGGGCAGCCTTCTTCTTCCTGGGGGAGGTTCTCCGAGGAGCTGCGGGTGCCTTCTTCTGCTTGCCCTTGCCCTTGCCCTTGCCATGTTCTCCTTCTTTTCCTTTGGGAGGCATCTTCTTAGCTTCTCAAGTTGTTGTTGTGTGTGTGTTGTCTCTTGTGTAGAAACGCGCTATAATGTTGTACACGGCGACTGACGGGGGTTTATATAGTCCGCCCGATGCCCGGCCGATGTCCGGTTCTAGCCGGCCGGTGACCGGCCGATGTCTGTAACATATCTGGTCCACACCGTTCAAGCCGATCGGACATCGGTGGGTTACTTTCCAATGTGTAAACAGACATCGGCCGGATATCGGCCCATGTCCGGTCCCAAAAATTTCTCCTCTGAGGCTACATACACCGGCCGATTACCGCTCGATTCCCGGCCGGATATCGGACGATACTTAAACGATGTGTGAAGGATATGTGGCCGATTATGAAAATCTACGGGACACCGGAGAAATTTTAACTTCGAGTTAAAACTCTTCGGGCACCTCCCCGATGCTGCCTGAGAGCCCCGGCCACCGGCCGGCCATGTCTGGTGTCCGGCCGGGGACCAGGCCAAAATGGCTAAAACTCATGCCGGGAGTACATCCTAAGCCTAATCGGAAGGGGTTGTGACCAAAGCATTATATCAATTAATCAGCAGCACCAAATATCATGTGTGGTGTCAGGTCACGGTGTTGATTTTTATATGTTACGCATGACACCAATTACTTTCCCCATTGACACCAACGTAACAATTTCACATGTTAATGCTTTGTGATCATTTGTTGCACATGTTAATGATTTGTGATCATTTGTTGTACATGTTAATGATTTGTGATAATTTGTAGGACATGTTAATGATTTGTGGTCATTTGTTGTACATGTTAATGATTTGTGATCATTTGTTGTACATGTTAATAATCTGTGATCATTTGTAGAACATGTTAATGATTTGTGATCATTTGTTGTACATGTTAATGATTTGTGATCGTTAATGATTTGTGATCATTTGTTGGACATGTTAATGATCTGTGATCATTTGTAGAACATGTTAATGATTTGTGAGCATTTGTGATCATTTGTTGTACGTGTTAATGATTTGTGATCATTTGTAGGACATGTTAATGATGTGTGAGCATTTGTTGTACATGTTAATAATTTGTGAGCATTTGTTGTATATGTTAATGATTTGTGATCATGTGTTGTACGTGTTAATGATTTGTGATCATTTGTAGGACATGTTAATGATTTGTGATCATTTGTAGGACATGTTAATGATTTGTGAGCAATTATTGATTTGTGATCATTTGTAGGACATGTTAATGATTTGTGATCATTTGTTGTACATGTTAATGATTTGTGAGCATTTGTTGTACGTGTTAATGATTTGTGATCATTTGTTGTACATGTTAATGATTTGTTTCAACTTCAAATCAAGTATGGATAATGCAGCATTGTAATTTTGTACAAAAAAATATCTTTCCACTTGAAAAATCACCAGAAAACGTGCAGCTGAATGGCATGTAAAAAAGTTATTGTTTCTATACTAAATCGATCAAGGATGCAGCTGTTTTCATTGGAGGAAGTTTGCTTGCATCGTATTATGCATAGATTCGAAAGTTGGGAAACGTTCATCAGTAATCCATTAAAGCTATGAATATACTCCTTATACATACGACAACAAAATCTAATATAAATGGGCCATTTTCCCAGACTTATAATATCTCGTTCCGACAAAAAATGAGGGATCTTTTTTTTATATAAAAATTGGAACTACATACGAAGTGTATATAACATTGGTGGTGGTAAACCTTTAGCTATGGTGACGTAACAAATGATCATGTGATCGCAAACAACTTTCTGAGACGTTTGACAGAGTTACACGTGACCCGGTAGACATTGCATCTGAATGTTTTTTTCTAAAATGGTTATGGAAGCGTCAATTTTGAGAACTATGTTCTAAATTACCATATATGGCATATTGATAAATAGCATCTAAAGCAAAGAAAATCACTGCAAATTAATGCAAACTCCTTAAG
>JAWPHD010022281.1:0-25581 GCA_037043455.1 Cyrtodaria siliqua
CATATTGTATATTGGATGTTTATAGTGGCATTGTTACGTATTGTTATCTGATGTTTATAGCGATATATGTTACATATTGTATACTGAATGTTTATTATATAAGGCGATAATCAAGAAAACATAAGAAAAGACCAAAGCATTTTTAAATCGATAAGCTCGACATAAACAGAACTAGTGAACTAAAAAAACAACATCAACGCAAAAATTGAGAGTGTTATTTGTTACACAATAATATGACTTTAAGATATGGGTGCTTCTAATGTGAAACAAAGTATATAAATGCTTTAACGAATGTCACCCCTCACTCCGCGTTGTACTATGTCCTAACATATATTAAAGAATTTAGAATATAAATATCTTGCTTGGATGAGTGAAGATCACATCCCACATTTGCTTTTGACACGTTTTGAAAACAACTAAGAGCGAAGTTTGAAAGGTGTAATGCATAAAGTTTTTGTTTGTTTATTTGTTGTTTGTTTGAATGGTGTTTCACATGTAAGCGTTATATATGACGGTCGAATTTTTGTGGTGGAGGCAGACCAGCTAACTTTTCATGGGTAAAACCAGTAACTGTACACCTCACGCCATCCGTAATAAGTTTTTTTAGAAAAGTGACCTAAACGCAAATGTTAAAGGTAAAAAGTATTAAGTTATCTGTCCCTTGCTTTTGAGGGTCAAGGTCACATCCACATTTGCTTTATCACGTTGCAATGTACCACTCAAGATACAACTTTAAGCAAAGTTAAAAAGGTCTTAGTGAGTTACAGTTTATGAAAAAGTGACCTAAACAAAAAAAGTTGAAGGTAGAAGTTATAAAGTTATCTGCCCTTTGCTTGGAGGGCCAAAGGTCACATCCACATTTGCTTTGGTCACGTTGCGATGTACCACCCACGATACAATTATATAACACAGTTTGAAAGGTCTAGTGCATACAGTTGCGAGAAATTGACCTAAAACGCAAATGTTGAAGAGTAAAAATTATTAAGTTATCTGCACCTTGCTTGGAGGGTCAAGGTCACTTCCACATTTGCTGTGTCACGTTGCCATGTTATCACTCAAGATACAACTATAAGCAACGTTTGAAAGGTCTAATGCAGCTACAGTTTGTGAAAAAGTGACCTAAACGCAAAAGTTGAAGGTAACAATTATTAAGTTATCTGCCCTTTGCTTGGAGGGTTAAGGTCACTTTCACATTTGCCTTTGCCACGTTGCGATGTACCACCCAAGATACAACTACAAGCAAAGTTTGAAAGGCTCTAGTGCTTATGATTTTGTGAGAACATGACCTAAACGCAAAATTTGAATGTTGACGCCTTCGCCGCCGCCGCGGAAAAGCAACATATATGTCTCTATTTTCTACGAAAAGGCGAGACAAAAACCAAACGTCAGCTACAGCAGATTTGTTCAGCTGTGTCAGTCCAAATGCCGTTAATCAGCTTATATATAAACACATTTATTTTGAGCCGCCCAGAGAATGGTGAAGGATACAGGCATCCTGGATATGTTCCTTACTCTTACTATCGAATAGATTACAAAGCCGTCTTTAAACAAATTGTTGGTTTGCTGTGATCCAACCCAAATTAAATTTATATGGGTAGGTAGGTAAGAGACCTTTTTTTTTCTTTTTCTTTTTTTTTTGATTCCTTTGACAGTGATGACAACCGTATTACAAAACATAGTGTCATGTCTAGTATTACACGTACTATCTGTTTCAATGTGTCTCAATAATGTTATGTTTGATTTATAATATAATATGAAATTAAATAATATATATACCGATATTGATGCAATTTGCGGCACACGGTCCTAAAAGTCCCCCAAAGTACTCCGAAAGAAAGTTGAGTAGCTGCTTTTTTAATTGGGTAGGCAGAAGCACAGCAAACCAACACGTTTTAAGATGGTCCAAAGCTTCTGCTAAATTGCTCGAATACACATGACGACCCCTGTTTACGACCCAGTATCCAGGGAAGTATATTACCTTAGGACGCACGAAGAAGCTTAATGGCTCCATGATCTCACGATCAGAGTTCTTCATTGTTACCCATAGGGCCACCGAGACCTCTGGAATGTTAAAAGAATACGTTGGTGGATAGTTATTGGTTTAAAACTATGAACGCCTTACCTAGGCAGATAGTCGTTAGCATTAAAAGGGGCCGTTAGACTGTCGTCGAGAGACGCATAGACCCAATGCAGATTTTTGGTAGATTACTGTTGTAATGGTGACGTTTATATGGTGGCGTGATTTGCAAACTTCGTAAGATCTTTGATCATGATCTCTTTCGTGTAAGCTTTATTAAACTTGTTAGAAAAGGTATCAAAAAGGAGTTATGACCCTATCATTTTGAGCATGGTTTAGTGGTTGACCCAATTTGCTTACCCTCTGTGATTGTGCGATGCCCGGACATAATGCGGACTCTATACTGACGTCTTACCTAAATCATGAAAGGGATGGCAACGTTTGATGGTCACCCTTCAATCGTATCTTTGTCGTGCCCTTTATGGTGTATTGTTGCTCTGACTTGTGCCAAGTAAGTCATTGAGTACTTACTTTGTGGTTTTCTAAGGTTTTGTGTTATTTATATTCATAATATACATGACTCATCTTTGTGTTTTACTTATATTGTCTATTAATGCTCTGCCTAGTTTTTAGAGAATATAGCCAGGCGAGAGATTTCTTTATTTTCACTGATCCCGTTTTATTGGTATGACAATACAGTAAGAATGACTGGTCAGTGCACACTGACCCTGCATGGTTTAAACCTCCAGCGCATTTTTTGACACCTGACCGTCTCAAAGGCGGTACCGTGTATTGTGAACCATTTTATGTTTGTAGTTTGCTTCTATTTTCCCTTGTAATTGTTGTTTGTTTTATAGATAGTTAGTTAGTTATTTTAGTGATTTCAACTTTTACAGTTTCTCATCATTACATTTCTACGATGGCCCATTTGGGCTCACATTTACTTCACTTCTATTTCTTGACTTCTTGTCCGCATTCCGCATTCTGCATTCACGAATTCCGCATTCCGCATTCCGAATTCCGAATTCCCGCATTCCGAATTCCGCATTCCGCAGTTCCGCATTTCGTAGTAATGTTTGCCAGCGCTATATATCACACCGTCTTATATTATCACTAGTGGTCCCCCGTGTCGGTTGCCGGGTAGAATACAACACCTGCAAAACACACCCGTCTCACCTGCAAGAGGGGTAGGACCCCAAACCCCCACCCCCCACCCCACCCCCCCCCTTGCAGTATTCATTTTGGTCATTTTTTTGTTCATGCTCATTTAAGGTCTTCATCTTGACCCCTGCATTGTTTCAGGTGCCATCTCAGCTCACATCACTAAGGAGCAAATGGCAGAAAAACAATAAACGTGGCTTCCAACGTAAATGGAGTGTCTGACAATAGAATTTGCAGCAACTCTGCAGTTCAGGGCGAGAAGGTCCTAGGCCCATTCTCCATATTTATCTCGATGTACATGGAGGATGAGCCTGAACATGTCATGCCTGTTAGGCGCCATATAACCTTTCATGTGTTGGTGAGCCTTAAACACAATTCAATTCAATATATCACTAGTGGATCCAGGATGGTGTATAAACTCAGAGTGGGGATCACTAGCGGAGTCCAGAGGGAAGCCCGTGTGGGGCTGGACTGACTGAGATTTTCTAAAATTATATAATATAATATATGTATAGTTAAGCCCCTCCCCCCCCCCCCCCCCCCCCCCACCCACTCACACACACCCACCACCACCAACCACACACATCCCCCACACCCGGGAAAAGTCGCAAATGTTTGGTTTTTATTGATAAAACATTTGGTCTAAGTTAGACTCTCTCCCCACGCCCTAAAATACTGGATCCGCGTATGTGGATCCTGGGATCTTAAAATCTAAGTGTGTGCGAATAAGCTTTAATATATACCCGAAAGTTCAAAATAACATATTAATTAAAAAAATCCAAAAACATTTTTAACTCGAGTATTGATAGATGTCGATCCTCAGGATCCACATACGCGGATCCAGGATTTTACCTCGAGGCGTGGGGAGAGAGTCTAACTTAGACCAAATGTTTTAACAATACAAACCAAAGATTTGCGATTTTTCACGGGTGTGGGGTGTGGTGGTGGTGTGTGTGTGTGGGGGAGGGGGGCTTAATATAATATATATTATATAATTTAGAAAATCTCAGTCCGGCCCCCACTGGCTTCCCTCTGTATCCGCCAGCTGTGAGTTTACACACCACTCTGGGTCCGCTAGTGATATATAGCGCTGGCAAAAATAACTACGAAATGCGGAATGCGGAATGCGGAAGTCAGGAAATAGAAGTGAAGTAAATGTGAGCCAAAGGGGCCATCGTACATTTCCCTTGTAATTGTTTTTGTTTTATACATGTTTCGGTTGACTGTGTTCTTTGAATGTTACATTTTCTGATCGACTTTCATGCCTTATTTTATAATTCCCAAGGTCAGATCCGTGGCAGTAATTCACGAACATGCGTAGAGAATAAGTGAAAAGCGCTAGTCTAAATGAGTGAATAATTACCAGATAATCTGCCAAAAGATCTAATTACATATTGTGATTATATTTCTATCATTTAATCATGCATTTTCAAGTTATTGGTTAGATACGTTACCAGCCAAATATGTTCGAATACAGTGAATTATCAAAATATCATGTGGGACCTTTACTTTTCCTTCTTCCTAACTTTTCTCTCACGTATTAATTGATTTTTAGTGAGAACACATTTAAAAATATATAATGAATAGCAAAATGGGATTATGCGAATTTATCTTTATTTTTCAAAATAAAGACTTTTACAAAAGGCTCTTTAAAGTCAAAAAATTCCTAATGTTTTTGCCTTTCTCTCAAATCAAGATATAGATTGGTGAAATGTAATCAACAGTTAGTATTATGCAGAAACAATTTGCTTTATACAGTTGTTATAATTAATAATAATGATAGAACAAATGCAATGTACGTAGAAAAACTAACGGGACGCCGCGAGATTTTAAAAAATCAAGATTGCCGTTTGTCCCTTTAAAGTCCAGCAATATTTCGTGAACTGTCTGCACGGTACCATGTGAAAATGAGATGTTCACCTTTTCCTATCTATTATGTGCTATAATGTTATTTTTCATTCCGTGGTCCGAGTATTAACTTTCATACTCCATCCAACCCCTTCTCCAAGAAGCGAAAACGGGGTTAGATTGGGTATGAAATAAAATCCAAACTTCGGCTTAAAAAGTTTGCATATTGTAAAATTAAACATTGAATAGGTAATTTAAAAAAGGTTATCACATTTTTCAGTAAAAAAATGTTTTTAAACGTGTTTTATTGTCGAAATATCCGTAACAAAATCCTGCTAATATAAGCTTTCCCATCGCTTAATGGAATTAAGGCGGGACCACGTATAATGAATTGTATGAATGTAGTACCTCACTCGTACGAAGGGGACCTACTCTTGAGCCAATCTAAAGAACGTGGTGTAATTGCACTCACACAGTAATGACCCTTCAGTCGTCAACTCTTTTTACAATTCAAATGAAGTCGCCTTGTATATAAACCTATTAATGTTAAGAGGCGTGTTTCTAAATTCTACATTATTACCAATTGCAAAGAACGTATAATTGAATTCATGAACAATGCTGTTTAAAATTTGAAAGGGCGTCTTTTAATATCGAACGTTTGTTCAAAATTTGATATAAGTATGTTCTTCAATCGTTGATAAATAAAAGTTTAAAAGGAAGTATTGATAAGGAAAATTGAATGGGTGGGGAGTGTGTCACTATAGTTGTTGAAGGTATTTACCGTTATATTAAGGGACAAACGTTAATAATCTCGCGGCGTCACGTTTATTTTTCTACATAACTTGCATATTTTCAAATTATTAATAACAGTTAGTATTTACCAATTAGAAGACTAAGAATGTGTGTGTGCATGCGCGTGTTGTTCTAAGGAGAATAGTATCCCCTTTAAACATGTTTTAAAGATATTAATGTTGTTTTATGCTACTTACATCAACACGTTTATTTTTGTTTTGTTTTTTGACTTTTTAATAATAAAAAAAGAAGAGGTTTTCCCCCCATATGTTTAAATACATTTTTTTCGGTATAATAAAATAAAACATTGCATCCCTGCGAGGGTAACAATGAATATTGTCAAGCTTCGGAAAAATAATGTCAACCTCGGCTTCGCCTCGATCGACATTATTTTCCTCAGGTTGACAATATCCACTGTCACCCTCACTCGGATGCAACAATTACATAATAATAATATCAGGCCATTTGCTCATAGTATAAGAGAAATAAAAAAAATGTTCCCCATTAATTATGTCTCATTCCAGTGCAGTTATCAGACATGAGTAAATATCTGCATTTATGTGAGGTAAAAGAATGAGATGTAAATAATAATATAACAATTTCAATTCTTAATTCAAGTTTAAATATGATAATTTAATAGATTGTTTCATATTTCAGATCTATGTAAATATGTGTTTTAACTTAAATCAATGTTTAAGCTCTTAATGTATACATGTATAAAACAAAAATAATACATACATAGGATCTATCAGAAATACATGTTTAATATTTAACATATTAAACGAATTGGATTATAAGAATATATCATGGGTATCCGGTGAAGATAGGGTTGAAATTCCCTATCTGAACCGAATACCCATGATAGATTCTTGTTCTTGCATATCAGAGACATGTTGTGCTTTGACGCCGCCAGCTACTAACGTTTTGCATGTTTTCCTGCATACCGGATGTTGGCGCGCGTGAATTTTATCTCGACCCTAGGGTGAGATGGAAATATCTAGCCACGGTAAAATGACGGATATCCTTGTCCGGTATGCAAGAAATAATTATATCACCTGCATCTAATAATTATCAATGATATGTATTTAGAGGTGTTACTTCCTATGATTAGCCTCATGAACAGTTTCAATAAAATATCGTCTGCTACTTTATTGTCTTGAGGTTGTGTTTGTTGCTTCCAAAGGAGCTTCTGTTCAGCAATAATTAAAGTAGCTATCCTACCAACAACAACTAAATTTTACAACATATGTACACCGTTTCTAAACCTACTGACGACAAGATAGTATATAACTTACATATTTTGAAAATCCAAACTCTATAGACACAATATAAACACCTTAAACCAGCCAGACCAAACCCTAAAACTGGAGTTACCTACTCATAATTTATTTTACGCTTATTCAATCACAGGTATTTTAAGAACCGGTGAAAAAATATACTTGTACATTATTATATGACTTGAACTCCTGGATAGGGTTTGGATAAACGATTTTGTAGTGTAATTTGGCCGTTATTTGGCGGGTTAGTGCCGCATTATAGTGTTCCTTTAATGCAGTATAGTAAACTGTCATTTTTCAGTGTAGTAGAATGATCCCTGGTCGTTCCATTATGTAGTAGAATGATCCCTGGTCGTTCCACTATGTAGTAGAATGATCCCTGGTCGTTCCATTATGTAGTAGAATGATCCCTGGTCGTTGCATTATGTAGTAGAATGATCCCTCGTCGTTCCATTATGTAGTAGAATGATCCCTGGTCGTTCCATTATGTAGTAGAATGATCCCTGGTCGTTCCATTATGTAGTAGAATGATCCCTGGTCGTTGCATTATGTAGCATGTAGAATGACTGCAATTTGAACCCCAAAGTGAAACTTACAGTATCATGAAACCAAACATGTTTGCGTTTAAAACTCAACATTAAGCAATTATCTTCTAAAAAATATTTGTTCCGGTGTATGCTTCCCCCGGGGCAAATGTCAACATTGTTTTTAATTGCATACTCTTGATACTTTCACTTCTGAAATGGATATATAAAACTAAAAATTATAATGAGCTGCATTTCAAACTACAAATAACATGTCCAGAATAAAGTTATAGCTAAAACATAACAGGAAACTGTACTAAAAAGGTTTTTAAAGAAATACAAAGATTAGCACTCTTTAATGGAAATTTGAAGTAATTAAACCTATACGATATATTAAAAAAAAAATAGTTTAGTAATTAAATAACATTTTAAATTCCATTAAACTGATCTAGGACATGTGTCGGTGCTCATGATTAACACAATTATCAAGTTTATGCAGGACGTTCTTTTTAAAAGAAATTTGCGAAAACATAAAATGGCAAAATGATTAAAGTGCATGCTTTACAGAAATGATAGGTTCTGTCTTATTTAAATGTAAATGGGGGTTATTTAAAAACTTCCTAATATCAAGGTTAGTTTCAATAATTGTTTTTGCGAAAAAAAAAAAAAAAATAGATCTACATAACATTTATTTAATAACGTTTAACATGTTCAGTTTTTGATAATATTCTTAAATTTATATCTGAATTATGCCGTTTTTAACTAAATGAGAGATAACTCTGAATGCAGTTTTTAACTAAATGAGAGATAACTCTGAATGCAGTTTCAGAGATAACTATGAATGCAGTTTTTAACTAAATGAGAGATAACTTACTTTGGACAAACATTATAAGTGAGAGAGGAGAACACCCTGTCATGCCAATGGTTTCAAATTCTTCAAATTTTAAAATAACGTTCAATTTGTAGAGACTGTGGTTGTTACTTCCAAATGATCGCTCTTTTCAGTATTAATCAACGAGTTGGATATAAGTATAGGATGCGAGTGCGAGACTCCGCCGAGCAGCAGAACTACCTCGTCGATTTCCGTAATCCGCCCGGTATATATTGAACGCGATCGGAACTCTTCGCCAATTTCCGTACTCGGTAATAGTGGCCGAGTGACGGAATCCGACGAGGCAGTTCCGACTGATAATGAACGGTTATGGTTTACGAGTCAATTCCGATTGCGTACCGAGGCTGGGTACAGGGGTGGTCTTCTACCTCCTCCCTCACCCTTTTCTCCCTTCTCCCTCACCCTATCTCCCTTCTCCACCTCCCCCACCCCCATTACCCTCACATTTTCTCTCTTGTCCCTCCCTCTTCCTTACATCTCCCTGCCGTTTCATTAGAAAACATGAGTCACCATGGACCCCGTGAATCAATAGTTTTACATTACTTTTAGTCGCTTCGCTTGCTTTAAGTTTCATAAAGTTCAAACCTATATTTACTTAATGTCCAATTAAGGATTTTGATAGAATCTAGACAGATTATATCACTAAAAAAAACGACTCTCAAACTATGATAATTCTTCATCTTTTGTTTTTACAAACTTGTATAATTTACAAAACTTCCCGCCCTTTCTCTCCCGACCCCACCCCCTTGTCTCCCGCCCCTGCCCCTTATCTCCCGCACACCACCCCTCGTCGCCCGACTGCCGCCCCCTTGTCTCCCGTACCCCCGCCCCCATGTACCCCCGCCCCACCCCACTCATCGAGCAGAACGGAAAAGTCATAGCGATGATTCGCCATTAATTTGCGATGATTCGGTATTCATTCGCATATTTATTCCACTAGTGTATTATGATATGTATGTCATGGCTTTATCACACTCCTACACCGTTAGTTATGTGATAAAGCAATGTATAAGTCAGCTAAGTAAATACATATTGTATTATCATGTGTAGAACAGTATAAATATTACATACAAAAGAAAAGAACTTTACAAAAGCACTGGGCCCTATCGGCCAATAAGTCGCTTTTAAATAATATAAGCAGCAAATATCGAATTTAAAAATAGAAATATATAGATATATCAATCTTGAATAACGGTCCGAGCTGTCTTTTGCCCACTTTAGTGTCCGTAATACATATAAGAATGTCAATAATAATTTAATAAGTGGAATTTACATATAACAATAATAAAAATAATGGTAATAATAATGATAATAATAATAGATATAATAATTATATTCATTCAAGCCGGTAAATAAGTAAACACTTTTCACCATCTACATTTGTATTTTTATAGTATAATATAGATCTAGTTTGTGTAAACATGAACATTCATGCATTACTAATGTCTCGCTATGTCATAATTATATGTACTTTAACCCTTAGAAAAACATTTTTAATAAAACTAAATATCACTGCTATTCATCTACAACTTAATTGCATGTTGTTTAACGGCTCATCAACACATTATAGGTATTTAGAGCCGCTCCAGAGAGAGGGGAAGGATACATAGGAATCCGGGAACCGTGCCCTACTCTTATTATCGAATAGATTCCTATGGTTCTTTAACGTGCTCGAAGGATAGACCGATACACGAGACCGCCCGGTTTACATCCCCATCCGACGGACGAGGCTAAGGGAAAGTGTCTTGTCCGAGAATCAACCGACGAAACTCAGTGGCACCACGGAGGATTGAACCCTGGGCCTCCGGTTACAAATCCGCCTCAAAGTACACCTCGTGGGCTCAAACCAACACTGTACTATCTACATATAAATAAATGGGAATGCACACCTGGGTCCGTGTTCATGAAGCTTATTAGCAATATCTCAACTTAAGTCAAAATTTATCAATTTTTTAAATACACTTTTCTATCGATTTAATATGATTTAAACATATTTTATTGCCAATATATAATCGCAAAAGGGTTGGGCTACAAGTTCCAACAACATTAGTTAATGCCCTTCCCTCGATTTAATACGTTTTCTTAATATTGCTTATGAAGTTATGGATAAATAAAACCTACAGCTAAACATTTATCTTAAAACAGATAGTGTGTAGTGTCCCTGAGAGGTTAATAAAGATATTTAAAAATTTGCAAAAATCTTAAATTTATATTTTCCACTTATGGTGCTTTATGAATACGGGCCCAGTGTTGCGTTGAACCATCAAAGGGCAAGCACGCCTTTTGATATACATGGCCATTTTGTATTTACTATTTATACGAATGTTTAATGTCAATAAATGGTGCTTTTCTCGATCCCGCCTTCAAAATAAATGGGCACATTTAGAAAGGCTTGTGAAATTGATTTCTATTACAACACTTAAGCAAAATAAACAAATGCAAACGTTTTCTAAATATAAACGAAAACAATAAGTAATGTTGATATAGTGGTTAGTGACGAACACTACATTTTGTACTTTCAATAAAATAAGTCCACAAGTCCATGCGGTCATATAACTCTCATTCATGGAGGACAGAAAACGTGAAGAGATAACGCAGTGGGTCAGTGGCTAGCCGGTTGTATTTTGGATCTGCGGACCATGAGTTTCATACTCAACCCGAGCATTTGTAAATCAGTGGCCTGAGATTAATTTTGGGTATGTCCTGCATAGCCATTCGGATGAGGCTTATGGACAAGGCCGTGACATCTCGCAAGCACACCCACACATCACACCCTACACTAGTATATATATAGTATATATTAGGGAGGAACGTTATTGTATACATTGTAATAATAATGATATAGAAGATGAATATCATTTTATATTAAAATGTCCGTTTTATATTGATTTACGAAAAAACATGTTAAAAATATTATTATAAAAGGCCAAGTAGTTTAAAATCATTGAATTATTACAATCTGTGAATACAAACTCTTTTTGATTTAGTGAAATATATAAAATTTGCACTAAAGTTACGTATATCTGTTAATCACAATACTACATAGTTCATCCTCTAATTACAATAGTATTTTATTTTGTTAATTAGTATTTGTTTTGTGTGGGAGCTGGAGTATGTGCGTGCGTGTGTTATTATCGCGTGATATATTTATGTTCATTTGAATGATGATGTACTCTGTACAAGACAATAAAGTATAAATTCTGTTCCGTTCTATATATTGCAACAAACGGGTAGGAGAAATATACAATCTTACACGCAAGCACGCGCAAGTAGTTGAGGGACTGAGACTAATTTAGCTGCAGTATCGCTCATGGTTTATTTGTTATTTGTTTGACCTTGAAGAACTGCTAAAATTAGAATAGATGTAAACATGTTTATCATGTATGCATCTTATCTTTAGGAATCAATCAGGTTTTCTCCCTGGTCATTCTACTACATATGAACTTATCGACATGTACCATCATATATGCCAGGCATTCGATGCTAAACAATTTACATGCATTGTTTTCAATGATATATCTAAAGCATTTGATCGTGTTTGGCATAAAGGTCTTTTGTTCAAGCTAAAACAATATGGTATCGATGGCAAGATTTTAGCTTGGATATCTGATTACCTCTCAAACAGATCTCAAAGAGTCCGCGTCGGATCTGCAACCTCCGAATCGAAAACACTAACTGCTGGAGTTCCTCAAGGCTCTGTCTTGGGTCCTCTTTTATTTTTGATATATGTAAATGATATTGCCGAAAATATGCTGAGTATAACTCGTTTGTTTGCTGATGACAGTTCATTATCAATCTCAACATCTAGTATAAACGACATGGAAGGAATTCTTAATCATGACCTGCTCATGATTACGGAATGGTCAAAGCAATGGCTCGTGCAATTTAATCCTGCCAAAACAGAAGCAATGTTCTTTTCCTTAAGTAATAATGATCGCCTTCCAACTTTATATCTAGACAATGTCCCGCTAACCTTTGTTGATAATCATAAACATCTAGGAGTAACACTGAGTAATAACGGTAAATGGCACGAACACATTAAAAATATTGTTGCTTCTGCATCAAAAGTGCTTGGATTAATGAGAATGCTTAAATACAAAGTAGCGCGCAAAACACTTAATCGGATATACTTGTCTTATATGCGCCCAATACTGGAATATGCTTCCATTACTTGGGATGGATGTACTTTACTAGAAAAAGATAGCTTGGAAAAGTTACAATATGAGGCAGCTCGTATTGTGACGGGTCTAACCCGATCAGTATCCATACATCGCTTAATATCCGAAATAGGATGGGTTTCACTTTCTGATAGAAGGAAAATGCAAAAACTTATTTCGGTTTATAATGTTAAAAATGGAACCGTTCCAAATTACATTTCAAACATGTTTCCACATCTAGTTGGAGATTTCAGCGCATACAATCTCAGAAATAACGATAACTATGCCACTATTGCTAGGAGAACCGAAATATTCAATAACTCGTTTGTTCCTTCCTCTCTTAAACTATGGAATGACTTGCCAATAGAGATACGAAACTCTGAAAGTATCGCAATTTTTAAGAGAAGACTACTATCATCTGTATTTTCTAGAACAAACGTGCCACCTTACTACTTAAGTGGACAAAGAGTATTTGCTGTTTTACATGCCAGAATGAGGCATTTGTGTAGCAATCTCAATAACGACTTATACCTAAACCATTTACGAGATTCACCGACTTGCGAGTGCGGCTGTGAAGTAGAAGATGCTGAACATTATTTTCTCCAGTGTAACACATTTTCAGCTTATCGGCTTCATCTGTTTCAGTCTACTCGCCATTTACACCCGTTAAATGTAAGCACACTCCTTTATGGTCGTGAACAGATAACTGACAGGGAAAATGAATCCCTCTTCGCAGCAGTTCAAACATATATACGAGAAACACATAGGTTTACCTAGGTTTCTGATTCTACGACACATTCTTACCATTATAGTGTTTGCTGTTGTTGTTGTTATTACATATCTCAAGTTTTAGAGCTATATCAATTGATGTAACATGTATACACTGTTAAAAGCGTTAATGTTTTCTAAATGATTAGAACTTAGAGATTGGGGAAAACTCTCTCTCTCTCTCTCTCTCTCTCTCTCTCTCATATGTTGTGTTCACTATTCATCACTCTCTCTCTAAATGTATTATTTGCCATTGTAATTATTGTAATTTATTTCACTCAGCCATACGCATTTGCAATTTCAAGATGTTAACTGGGAAGGGTTTAAACTAATGTTGGTAGAACTTGTTACCCGACCCATTTGTCATAATAATATTTCTATTGTATATATGTGGATAATATTCTGTATGTAATACATTATTGGCAATAAAATATGTTTAAATCATGTATGCAAATTATTTATGCAGATTCTTTTATGATGCAATTTGGACTGTTCTCATTGGACTGTTTTATGCAAATTTATTTATGATGAAATTTGGACTATTTTCATTGGACTGTTTTAGCGGGGAAGCTTTTGGAACAATCTTTAGGCAGTATATAAACAAACTCTGGGAGCAGCTCAGCAGTTGAGTTGAGTTTTGTTCAGTAAAAAGTTAATTTTGAATTGGATGCTTTTAAAAAAATATAATATATGTGTGAGAGGATTTACTTATTATTGTGCTCATTCATAATAACAGTGAAATTGGATATTTGCACTAAACTGGAAATATTGGAAATTAATTTGGACTGAAAGGACAAGTAACATTTGGATTAAAGAGACATTTACTGTGTTCGATTAAAGAGACACTTACTGTTTTCGATTAAAGAGACACTTGATAATGTGAATTAAATGAACATTGGATAATTTTATTTGCACTTAATTTAAAAATTGGATATTAATGAAAAACTGGATTTGAGTATTCTGTAAATGAATATTTTATGTAAATAAATGTGTTAATTATAATTTTGTGTTCTGTTTTTTCTTTCTTTCTTGTTACATTTTACTTGTAACAGAATGTTCGTGAACACTATCAAGTCCTATCAAACAAAATGTTGATTTAACATCAATCAATAGATCGGAGAAGTTTGTCCGTGTATATTTACTTTTGGTCCATTACTTTAATTAGCTATTAGAACAAACAAAACGATAACACACTCAGGCAAATAACACTCCATTAGTCTACATTAGAAATAGGTATGTATTGTTTTATTGATTTTTTGTCTTGTTAAAACGATGAGTGTATTTGTTTAAGCCTTAATCAAACGCAACATTCAAATGAAAAGCATTTTTTCAATGAATCAAAGGTTGAGATAACAAGCTCGAGATAATGCCCTTCAATTAAACACCGCGTGCTCTTGTGGAACACAAACCCCATGTCATTTACTATTATATTTTAAAAAGTTTTATTTTGTTGATTTAATCGAACAAAGACGACCCCGCATTAACACCTAAATTATTTTATCTCCGGAGTGACAAGCCAACATGCTTAATTTCGTTTTATCACTATTTTATTAACGTTTATTGTTAATGAAAAAATCTGCTACTTATATGTAGGATGGATACAATAATGTAATTGTAACATAAGCAAAATTTATCTTGAACAAAGTGTTCGTGAAACAATTAAACCAAGGACGTTATCAGCAGACGGCTTAATGCCTGTTGCGAGACACCTTCGTGAAAATAGATCATGACGGACGTTCACATATTTTAAAACAAAACTATTAATCAAAATGTGAAAAGAGGAATTTATAACAGCTTAAATGGTGGTACATTTATCAATGTTGGTAATTTCATACGTGACTGTGACTAAGGTAAATTTAAAGAGATCAGAGGCGATCTGAATGAGTGATTGGTGTAAAATCCAAACACACACATGAAAACCGTCATAGTGTGCTTCCGTTTCATATGAAACGGATGTTTATGAAACTATTTGGTCTGTAAAACTCAACGACTTGGTGTATTATTGTTTATAAATCATAAATATTATTTTATTTGTACTTCATATTGCTAGTTAGTAAGTGCGCACAGTGTACCTCGATCACAAAACAATATATTTTATAGTCTTAAGGCATCATATGGATTGATATTAATGGTTTATACAACACGAAAATGTCGAGTTTTCCAGACCAAACTATTTCATTAACAATAAATAAATCCGTCGGACGAATCATGAGGCATTGTTTACTGCATGGGCACTTTGAATAGGCAATTTAAACTAATTGTGTTGGTTTTATTTGTATTCAACTGATTGACATCCATAATACCTCCATATATGTTGGCTATAAACTATTGTATTGTGGTTAAATGCTGAATAAAAGTATGTTATGTTATCTTATGTTATGTTATATAGCCTCCAGTCCCTTTAAAGGGACATACGGCAATCTCGATTTAAAAAAAACTCGAGGCGACCCATTAGTTTTTCTACATAACTTATTTTTGTAACCACTAATATGAATTATTATCATAGCATGTATATTATTAACTGTTGATAATATTGTAACAATATGTTTAAACATATGTTAGAATAACGAAGAAAATTGAAAATTCAGTTATTTTATTAAAAAGGGGTTGATGCACTATTTCCAAACACAGTTTATTTTAAAGGGCTCTGAAAAACTTGAAAAAAGCTGAATGAATTACCAAAATGCCATTAAAAATAAAGGAGATATGACCTATTGAAAATTTGCAAAGAACATAAATGGAGGCGGCCATCTTTGAACGATGACGTCATCGCGCCGTTTTACCATATTTCGCATATTGACAAAATGTATTTTAAAGCAAAGAAAATCACTGCAAATTGATTAAAAATAAATATAAGGATGTAAAATGTATACATTTTAGTATTATTTTTCATTTGCAGTGATTTTCTTTGCTTTAAAATACATTTTATCAATATGCCATATATGGTAAAACGGCGCGATGACGTCATCGTTCAAAGATGGCCGCCTCCATTTATGTTCTTTGCAAATTTTCAATAGGTCATATCTCCTTTATTTTTCATGGCATTATGATAATTCTTTCAGCTTTTTTCAAGTTTTTCAGAGCCCTTTAAGATAAACTGTGTTTGAAAATAGTGCATCAACCCCTTTAAATTATGTGCAAGCAGTGTTAAGTAGGATTAATAAATCGATATGCTAATTTGAATGTCCTTGGTATTGTTACTGTTGTTCCGGGATTCTCTGTGTGCATGTGAGGGACGTTAATCCTTAGGACACACACACGTTTACATGTTCGATACAAACTTCAGGATTGCCGTGCGTCCCTTTAACACGGGATAGTGTGAAACCTGCACAGTGGGCAATGCTTTTATGGGATACATCACATACTTGAGTTGGTTAGGATAAATCACATAAACAACTTTGTTAATAAGGTTGAAGTTTAAGGTAATATACATTAGTTGAAAATAAACCAGTTATTTTAAATTCTTCTTTTATACCCACCGCATTTTCGTTAAATATGATTGTGTTATCTTTAAGGCTTTTCTAAAGCTGTTGTACTTTCTGAAGTATAGACAGAGCAAGATGTATAGATAGAGAGTTGCCTTATCCATAATCAGTAAATAAGTATCGTGAAAATAAATATAAATAACCTAATTGGATTGGAATACAGAACATAGACCGGTAAACATATTTTGTTACGTGTTTAAGTGTGTTTTTTTAATTAATGTATATTTTCTTGTAATATTTACATAAAGAAATATAATAAATTGAACGATCCATGATAAATAAATTAACCGTAAAACTGTGTTCCAGTTTCTACATCATGTTAACTGGAAAGACGTCGGTTTACATCGATACGACTATATCCGACGAGGATGCGGATCCGGCGAAGTCCACAGCCACTGACACGGGTACCGACGGGGATGCCCGCCTGGAGGATGACACTGATTCGGATACTGATAAGCATAGTGTGAAGAAGAAAAAGCCGCTAGATAGATCTAAGTACGGCAAATTCATCATACACTTTGGTAAGTGGCTTAACCAACTAGATGTGTCTAAGTACGGGCATTTCGTCTTGCAGTTTAGTGAGTGACTTAACATACGTATTTTGTGGATGCTATAATGAAATTTACCTAAATCCCAAAAAGGAAGATAGCGTTTAATGTTTGTCTTTATTTTTTTCGTGTCATACCTCTAACGGGTTATTCCCGTGTTACTCTGGCTACTGCTAATTCAGCTTGTTCTTCCGGTGTGGCCTTCTAGGCGTTGGGTTTTTATATTCGCATATACATGATCATCTAAAGTTGTGTTTGACTTACATCGCCTATTAAATGGACACACAGCAACCTTAATTTTTATAAAAAAAACACGTTAGTTTTTCTCTGAACTTGCATTTGTTCAATCATTAATATTTGTTACAATAGTTCAAAGTAAATTGTTTTTACATATTACTAACTTTTCATAATATTGCACCAATAATATATTTAAAAAATGGTAAAATAATGAAAAAAAAATGAAATCTTTATTTTTTATTTAATTATATGCAAGCAGTTTTAAAGTAAAAATGACGCAGGATAACTAAACCAAGGAGCAAATTTTAATGTTTGAATAAAACTCAAGATTGCCATGTGTCGCTTTAATGCTGACTGTTCAAGGCGGCCCTGTTGTTGTTTGTTTTGAATGCGTGTTTTTGCGGATTGCGTTCTGTATGACTTTTGTATCTACTGCTATGTGAATCACTAAGTAGGTGTCGGTCATCATACTCTCTGGTAAGTGGCTATAAGCCAATAGATAGATTTTACTACGGCAACTACATCTTAGATTTTGGTTTAATTAATTATTTTACGATAAGATCATCTTACAATTAGGTATACTTATGTGGCCTAAGCTCACTTTTTTACGGTAAATTCATTAGTAGCCTAACTTGAAAACAATAGATCTAAGTAAGGTAAGAGCATCATACACACTTTGGTGAGTAACCAAACTTGAAACCAATAATCTAAGCAAGGTAAGATCAGCATTAACGTTGGTGAGTAGCCTAACTTGAAATCAATATATCTAAGTAAGGTAAGATCGCCATATACGTCGGTGAGTAACCTAACCTGAAATCAATATATCTAAGTAAGGTAAGATCATCATATACTTTGGTGAGTAGCCTAACTTGAAATCAATATATCTAAGTAAGGTAAGATCACCATATACGTCGGTGAGTAACCTAACTTGAAATCAGTAGATCTAAGTAAGGTAAGATCGCCATATACGTCGGTGTGTAATCTAACTTGAAATCAGTAGATCTAAGTAAGGTAAGATCGCCATATACGTCGGTGTGTAATCAAACTTGAAATCAGTAGATCTAAGAAAGGTAAGATCAGCATTAACGTTTGCGAGAAGCTGAACTTGAAATCAATATATCCAAGTAAGGTAAGATCGCCATATACGTCGGTGAGTAACCTAACTTGAAATCAATATATCTAAGTAAGGTAAGATCATCATATACTTTGGTGAGTAGCCTAACTTGAAATCAATAGATCTAAGAAAGATAAGATCGTCAAACTCGTCGGTGAGTAACCTAACTTGAAATCAGTAGATCTAAGAAAGGTAAGAACAGCATTAACGCTGGTGGGTAGCCTAACTTGAAATCAATAGATCTAAGTAAGGTAAGATCGCCATATACGTCGGTGTGTAACCTAACTTGAAATCAGTAGATCTAAGAAAGGTAAGAACAGAATTAACGCTGGTGGGTAGCCTAACTTGAAATCAATATATCTAAGTAAGGTAAGATCGCCATATACGTCGGTGTGTAACCTAATTTGAAATCAATATATCTAAGAAAGGTAAGAACAGCATTAACGCTGGTGGGTAACCTAACTTGAAATCAATATATCCAAGTAAGGTAAGATCGCCATATACGTCGGTGAGTAACCTAACTTGATATCAATAGATCTAAGTAAGGTAAGATCGCCATATACGTCGGTGTGTAACCTAACTTGAAATCATTAGATCTAAGAAAGGTAAGAACAGAATTAACGCTGGTGGGTAGCCTAACTTGAAATCAATATATCTAAGTAAGGTAAGATCGCCATATACGTCGGTGTGTAACCTAATTTGAAATCAATATATCTAAGAAAGGTAAGATCAGCATTAACGCTGGTGGGTAACCTAACTTGAAATCAATATATCTAAGTAAGGTAAGATCGCCATATACGTCGGTGTGTAACCTAACTTGAAATCAATATATCTAAGAAAGGTAAGATCAGCATTAACGCTGGTGGGTAGCCTAACTTGAAATCAATATATCTAAGTAAGGTAAGATCATCATACACTTTGGTGAGTAGCTTAACTTGAAATCAGTAGATCTAAAAAAAGGTAAGCTCATCATATACTTTGAAAAATGACATAGATCTAAGTAAGTTCAAATTGCAATTAAGCAAGTAAATTCCTGATCGAATTGCCGTATCTCAAATTTTCTTCTGAACAAAACACATGCTGTCAATTGTAACTGTTTTACCTATTTATATACATTATTATATCAATATGAAAAATAAACAAATGAGCCATCGTTCATTGTCTGTGCAGACATTCCAATGTAATACTGAAAAAGAAATGATAAAGACATCATACAATTAATTGTATCTGTGTATTTCTCAGTCGATTTTATTTTTATCTCCCTAAACTTATAAATACTATTTATAACCGTTCGTACATACGACTGTCATATATCGCATAACACGTGATAAAACGACGTTAAACACCATACAAACAAACAAACAAATGAAACTATATAAATTAAAATCGACGATAGAATCTTTTAAAGACCAGCTTTCTTGTAAAGGGGTATTTAACGCGCTCAATAAATCAGCAATTTTAATTGTTCAAGCTTGAAGATCAATTATCATGATGGTGTTGTTGCTTTAAATTAATAAGTCTGCTACTTTCTTGTCTTGTTTGTTTCGGAATATCCCATAAAATGTACAGTTTGTATGGTCATTCACGCCAGCAGTGTAAGTCACCCCGCGCTACGAATCAGTAGTGTTATCACGAGGTCCTAAACTTAAATCGGTGCTTATTTCTCATTTTGGAAAAAACATGTAAGACTTCATAAATTAAGTAAATAACCTGGCAATACTATGCTTTATTTATACTTTTAACCATTGTTTATTATAATTACTAACTTCTCAGTCAGAACTGACTTAACAGACATTGCAGAATCCATGATTTTTCTCAAATTCTGAGACTGATGCTCTCTGATTGGGAAAGATTTCTGCCACAATTGGGAAAAAACAGTCACATTTTCATTTCGCAATTTACAGGCCTCCGTTACAGGCCCTGTCCTGTCATACGTTTTTATTTCATTTAACCGATGAACAAAACGAGTTATCAAAATATCAAACGGATTTGGTAAATTTCAAGTACCTTAATCAAATTGTTACCTTAATCAAATTAATCAACTTTGTTTTAGATTATTATTATTATTATCATTATTGTCAATTATTGTCATTATTAATAGTATTATTATTAGTATTATTATAGTGTTTTGACTAAAATTACGGCGACGTATTACTGTTACAGAGGCTGGTAAAAGTTTCGGCGAGATCGCACTGATCAGCGAGGATTCTGTGAGAAATGCGACGGTGATTGCCGACGAAGAGACCGACATGCTACTCATTCCAACGGATTTATTTAACAGATCTGTAAAGGTAGGTACTGTGATTTCTCATGATCATTCTTAACTTTATTATTATAGAGGGAGAGGGTGGGGGGAAAGTATGGAAAGCTGCCTCCTGTTGGCCTTTTGCATGTTGTGCAGTACACTTTGTAAGTCGTCTTGTGCATTTTCTAAGTTGTTATGTGCATTTTCTAAGTGTGATGTGCATTACGTAAGTTGTTATGTGCATTTCGTAAGTTGTTATGTGCATTTTCTAAGTTGTTATGTGCATTTCGTAAGTTGTTATGTGCATTTTTTAAGTTGTCTTGTGCATTTTCTAAGTTGTTATGTGCATGTCGTAAGTTGTTATGTGCATTTAGTAAGTTGTTATGCTCATTTTGTAAGTTGTCTTGCGCATTTTCTAAGTTGTTATGTGCATTTTGTAAGTTGTTATGTGCATTTAGTAAGTTGTTATGCACATTTTGTAAGTCGTCTTGCGCATTTTCTAAGTTGTTATGCACATTTTGTAAGTTGTCTTGCGCATTTTCTAAGTTGTTATGTGCATGTCGTAAGTTGTTATGTGCATTTAGCAAGTTGTTATGCACATTTTGTAAGTTGTCTTGCGCATTTTCTAAGTTGTTATGTGCATTTTGTAAGTTGTTATGTGCATTTAGTAAGTTGTTATGCACATTTTGTAAGTTGTCTTGTTCATTTTCTAAGTTGTATTGTGCATTCTCTAAGTTGTTATGTGCATTTAGTAAGTTGTCTTGTGCATTTGTTAAGTTGTCTTGTGCATTTTCTAAGTTGTTATGTGCATTTCGTAAGTTGTTATGTGCATTTTTAAGTTGTTATATGCATTTCCTAAGTTGTTATGCGCATTTTCTAAGTTGTTATGTGGTTTCTGTAAGTTGTCTTGTGCATTTTCTAAGTTGTTATGTGCGTTTCGTACTTTGTTATGCGCATTTAGTAAGTTGTTATGTGCATTTTTTAAGTTGTTATGTGCATTTTTTAAGTTGTGCATATTCTAAGTTGTTAAGTGCATTTTCCAAGTTGTCATGCGCATTTCGTAAGCTGTTATGTGCATTTCGTAAGTTATTATGTGCATTTCGTAAGTTGTCTTGTGCAAACTACAAGTCGTCGTTAATATCGGAATACATTTTGAAGGAAACACCGGTAGAAATGGCGGCTCCAGGAGCGGACCTATGCTCTGCCTACTTCAAAAGAATTGGGCAAGGTAGATTATTCAGTAAATTCTTAGAACAGACAATTGATTTCAAAATAATTAGAAAACGTTTAGAAAACGACGCCATGTGTTTGGTTTCATCCAATGAAATAGCGTTTCTGTGATACCAGATATGATAACGAGGTTGGAATTACTTATGTATGATTTCTTTACTCCTGAATGTATAGTATTTTATTTTGGTGGAAAAAGCCAAATATACAGTATAATCTTATCAATCTACCTTATATACATTCTAAACTGTAATTCACTTGGAATGCCCCAGCACCCGTGAAGAAAATAAAACATGCTAAGTGAATTACAGCTTTAAAAGTATAAGATAGACTGATCAGTATGCTAAATAAACATATAGTAAATAACTTATCAACGAGATATCGCCATGTTTCATTAACAAATATGTAATAAGAAATAAGTAATACGAAATAAGTAATAAGAAATAAGTCATAACTAATAAGTCATAACTAATAAGTCATATCTAATAAGTCCCTCTAGGGCTTTCTTACTTTCATGTTATTTTAAAGTGAAACACGGCAATTCTTGATTTTTGCAAAACTTGCGGTGTCCCGTTAGTTGTTTTCTATATAACTTACACGCTTGCAAATCATTATTAATATTTAAACGTATTTGAATATTCCAAACCAAACTGTGTTTGCATCAGCCCATTACTATTGTTTATAGATGTAAATATATGATAGAATGACGAAGAAAAAACTTTTATAACTAACGGATGAGGAAAATCATATTCTATTTACTCAAGTTCAAAACTATATTAAAAGCACTAAACGATTCCAAAATCCTTCACTTATATCGAAATACCGTTGTATTTTGTCTAGATCAACTGTCGCTATGTTTTTATCAGTGTGAACGGGGATATGGGGTGTTATTTCGGTGGAGATTGCGTGGGGGTAGAATGGCAAGACAGAGTTTAATTTTTTTGATTTATTTTCTTCGTTTTTCTGATCAAGTTCATATTTAAATGTATTGTTACAATTTCAACCCGATAATCACGTACAATTTTTCAGCCACAATGGCGAGAACTGTAACTAATGTTGTAATAACTTGTAGTTCATCAATCCATTTGCATATGAATCGTGTGATGTTGAATTTATGTATTGCAACATATCTGCAATCAAATATTATTAAAATAAACGAAGAAAAAATGCAAAACTCCCAAATTGTATGACGGTACCTTTTATTTAATATTATGCAACAGGTTTAAAGTTAAATAGAATATTGATTACTTATTTTAGCTTCCAATTTTAATTATTAATACTACTTCAAGACCGATAGCCATGCGTCTTTTACATGCATCCTGCGACCTCGGTAGCTTAGTGGGTAAGACCTTGGCTTTACAGCTAAGACCACTATCCCGCGTGGGATTGCTCCCTGAAGGAAGCATATATGATGACCCGCGTGGGATTGCTCCCTAAAGGAAGCATGTATGATGACCCGCGTGGGATTGCTCCCTAAAGGAAGCATATATGATGACCCGCGTGGGATTGCTCCCTAAAGGAAGCATATATGATGACCCGCGTGGGATTGCTCCCTAAAGGAAGCATGTATGATGACCCGCGTGGGATTGCTCCCTGGAGGAAGCATGTACGATGACACGCGTGGGAGCACGCACGATGACCCGCGTGGGTTTGCTCCCTGGAGAAAGCATGTATGATGACCCGTGTGGGATTGCTTCCTGGAGGAAGCAAGTAGGATGACCCGCGTGGGTTTGCTCCCTGGAGGAAGCATGTATGATGACCCGCGTGGGATTGCTCCCTGGAGGAAGCATGTACGGTGACACGCGTGGGAGCACGCACGATGCCCGCATGGGTTTGCTCCCTGAAGGAAGCATATAGGATGACCCGCGTGGACACGCGTGTGTTTGCTCCCTGGAGAAAGCATGTACGATGACCCGCGTGGGATTGCTCCCTGGAGAAAGCATGTATGATGACCCGCGTGGGTGTGCTCCCTGGAGGAAGCATGTAGGATGACCCGCGTCGGATTGCTCCCTGGAGAAAGCATGTATGATGACCCGCGTGGGATTGCTCCCTGGAGGAAGCATGTATGATGACCCGCGTGGGATTGCTCCCTGGAGGAAGCATGTACGATGACCCGCGTGGGATTGCTCCCTGGAGGAAGCATGTACGATGAACCGTGTGGGATTGCTTCCTGGAGGAAGCATGTACGATGACCCGCGTGGGTTTGCTCCCTGGAGGAAGCATGTATGACGACCCGCGTGGGTGGGTTTGCTCTCTGGAGGAAGCATGTAGGATGACCCGCGTGGGATTGCTCCCTGAAGGAAGCATGTACGATGACCCGCGTGGGTTTGCTCCCTGAAGGAAGCATGTATGATGACCCACGTGGGTTTGCTCCTTGGAGGAAGCATGTAGAATGACCCGCGTGGGATTGCTCCCTGAAGGAAGCATGTAGGATGACCCGAGTGGGCACGCGTGTGTTTGCTCCCTGGAGAAAGCATGTATGAAGACCCGCGTGAGATTGCTCCCTGAAGAAAGCATGTATGATGACCCGCGTGGGATTGCTCCCTAGAGGAAGCATGTACGATGACCCGCGTGGGTTTGCTCCCTGGAGAAAGCATGTATGATGACCCGCGTGGGATTGCTCCTTGGAGGACGCATGTATGATGACCCGCGCGGGATTGCTCCCTGGAGGAAGCATGTACGATGACCCGCGTGGCATTGCTCCCTGAAGGAAGCATGTACGATGACCCGCGTAGGATTGTTTCCTGGAGGAAGCATGTATGATGACCCGCGTGGCATTGCTCCCTGAAGGAAGCATGTACGATGACCCGCGTAGGATTGTTTTCTGGAGGAAGCATGTATGATGACCCGCGTGGGTTTGCTCCCTGAAGGAAGCATGTATGATAACCCGCGTGGGTTTGCTCCCTGGAGGAAGCATGTAGGGTGACTGACCCGCGTGGGACTGCTCCCTGGAGGACGCATGCATGATGACCCGCGTGGGATTGCTCCCTGAAGGAAGCATGTAGGATGACCCGCGTGGGTTTGCTCCCTGGAGGAAACATGTAGGATGACCCGCGTGGGTTTGCTCCCTGGAGAAAGCATGTATGATGACCCGCGTGGGATTGCTCCCTGGAGAAAGCATGTACGATGACCCGTGTGGGATTGCTCCCTGGAGGAAGCATGTATGACGACCCGCGTGGGTGGGTTTGCTCTCTGGAGGAAGCATGTAGGATGACCCGCGTGGGATTGCTCCCTGAAGGAAGCATGTACGATGACCCGCGTGGGTTTGCTCCCTGAAGAAAGCATGTAT
>JAWPHD010022282.1:0-25581 GCA_037043455.1 Cyrtodaria siliqua
ACGGACACTGCCACGACCCTACGCGTTCTGGCGTATAACAAGATATTCACAGAGCAAATTATATCAAAAGAAGCAGTGAAGATGAAGCACGATTATGGTAATAAAGAAATGCAAATAAGTAGGTATACACGTAGTACAGGACATGACGCATTCACAGAACGCAGTCAACCGAAAACATGCATTCAAAACAAACAACATTTACTAGGGAAAATAGAAGCAAATGTGCGACACCACACACTTCAAATGATTGACAGTAGGATACCGTCTTGGAATAGATAGTAGAAACAAATCCGCTGGGGTTTGAACCAGGTTCTCTAAGGTGCACCAAACCTCATTCTTACTATATTTTAATCGCAATAAGAAGGGACTGGGTAAATAAATGAAACAAATTCTTGGCAGGCTATATCCTCTGACAAACTAGGCAACATTAATACAGGCAGCATTAATGGAATTTAAATATACACAAATATGATCGTGTATGAATATTAAACAAACTAAAGCCACAAAGTATTCAATGACTTGTCGGATGCAAGGACAAGAAGAGTATAAAGCATGGCATCACAATAGTAAAGACAAACATTAAACATTACAATCCATTTCAGGATTTATGTCGACGTCATTAAATTTTGGAAAAAGGTTTACAGTGAAGTTACGCTATTCAATTCTGGATAACAAATTCACCTTCGTATTTGGACTAATGATGGAACTTACACAATATCGTGGGTAGGCTAACGTATAGAAATGTATGAATATGTATGAATAATTGTTATAAATAACCAATCTATATGTATAGATATTCACATTTTTTGACCGTCCATATACCATGTTATTAATTCGAAGTTATTCCAGTTCAATTTAGCTGTAATAGAACATAATGCCTGGATGACGTTCGAGATGGAATTCAACTATACTTTTTAATTCTCTGCAGAGAGAAATACAGCCTAGGTTAAACCGGTTTCTACGAAGAGAATAGTGTTATAGTCTTCAAGATGAGTATGCCAGCTACGACCATTTGAAATAACTGGAGTTATATGAATACGTAGTTTATGGTATGGAGTGAGTAAAAATACTCCAGAGTGATTTTCAGTTAGACGGGATTCTGAGAAATGTTGATATTTTGTGGATCAGCTTTGAGAAATATTTAACACCATACATTAGATGGCAAGCGATAATTATACCAAACTTATCCGATGAATATTTACACAAGTTGATTGGCTCCAAACTCATTGTATTATGCTTGGCCATGTGCCAATATCAGTTTCCCCTTCACTCGATAATTTAGTCTTCATTCGTTTCAAAACGATATAAAACGAGTGTGTATATTTTTCATCAAAGGATATAGACACTGACAGTTCGCAAGAAAAGTTTAATATTTAATAAACGTATTTGAATGTAAGTTGTTTATGTCCTAATATTTTTTACTAATACAACCTTCATACTAAATTATGTCTCATTTGTATATTAAAAGTGAATATGAACTGAAGCAGACCCAGTGATCCGTCCAGTTTAATTATTGCTAGTACAATATTTTTGTCTGGAAAACTGTTCTGTGAGTTTTTGTTGTATAAATGATTAATTGTAATTCATACTTTAAGATTTTACTAAATTCGTGATTTTCGATAGAATTACATTTGTATTGAATTATATGTACAGCTGCTGGGAATATGAACCCCATATGGAATGATGTGTATGTTGTTTATTGGACCGAGCCTTCGAGTTTTCTAGATCAAACAATTATTAAATCAATGGCAACATGCCGCTCAGTTTACATATGCAGTTGAATGACTTCGTTTCATGTTTGTCTCCATTAGTGTCTTGTCGTGCTCTAAATTATGTATTCTTCTGTGGCTCTGGCTGCTGCCAAGCCATTTATATTACTCACTTTTTGGCTTTCTATCGTTTTGTGTTCTGTACTTCTATATATAGAGAATATTATGTCAGTGCCGTTTACTATCAAGTTTATTAGGCGAGGCTTAGAAAACGCTATCATGTAGACTATCCACATTTTCTGTATGAATTACTATTATTACCTATTTCTCAGAATGTTACGCTTATCGAGGACGCCGCCATGTTATTGTTTTTTGTTTGTTTTATGATGTCAGGCAACGTTACGTGCATGACGTCAGATAACGTTACGTACAATAAACGCCGAGGGATTCCGCATTGATTTGCTCTATTGGTCACTGGCTAATAAAGCAAAATTTATTAGGTCACCTCTTTATTAGGCAGAAAAGTGCATATCTCCATGATAAACATGATTATTTGTGTGTATTATATATGTTGCCTGGTAGAGGATACAGCCTGGGTGATTTGTTTTTAATTGGGATAACAATAGTGTAAGAGTGGGGATTGGCGCACATTAGCACCTGGTTTACACCCTTCAGTGACCGTTCCAATGCAGTACGCATGAAGTCAACTCATGTTTGATTGTGTTGTGGTACATTTAGCTTGTATTTACCCTTAACATTGGTGTTCGTTTTAACTGTGTGTTGTTGTTAATTTCGTTGACTGTACTCTGTAAATGCTATATTTTCTGTGTGACTTATAGATATACTTTCATCTGTATTTAGATTGATACTAGTCACTCTTTCAGATCGCCTCTAATTCCTTGAAGAAAACAATATTGTGTACATTGATGGTTATGCATTTCTTTCCGCCAATTACTTTTGTTATAATGGGTTGTTATGCCTGATATATAGCAATTGACACGTGTACAGTTCGAGTACAGATACAAACGAAGTTGTACAGGGACGGCCGCATGTTAACGGTATATTACCTGTCCGATTTGATTATTTTAATGTGCCTCTTTCCAGAAGAAATCCTTTATTTAGATACAAACGGAAAACGTCCGAATAACACAAACTAACAAAGATACGAGTTGATATGCATTCCCTTAATACGATGTATTGTAAGTTTATCAATATTTGTGATCTCTTAATCTGTGTGTGAATTTATTCACAACTTGATGTAAATTGGTATTGACATGTGTATATGCATATTGTTTAATTAATTTAGACAAAAACTGCGGGATTTTTCTTTGAAACATCGTCAGAATATTCCTGATTGTCTCAGTTTTTGTATAATCATTATTTAAATATTACTCTTATTTCTATTAATATCACATTTCTTTTATTGCTTTTACGCAACACACTCTGGTAATTTTCCGTATTAGTATCAACCATTAGCTGTTTGGAAAAACAATAGCAATCTCCTATTACTGTATCTCAGACGAACCCGCATTCCCTTGGAAAGGATAACACACTATTTACTAACACTTTAGTCTGGGTGTCATGCCATTGTTAAATATTTATTTAGACCGGACACTAGCTTCACATTTCTATACGTTTCGAATGATTTCTATGCCATCTGTGTAAATAATTGGTGTTTACCACTTTGGGTCAAATTAGATACTAATCAATTCGCAGATGTATACAAAGAACGGAAATAGTAGATGTATAAATAATTGACATGTTTCACTAATAATGCTCGTTGATACAACTTTGTTATATGAATGTACAACATCTCTCGCAGAAAAATCATAGAAAATATATATACAGCCATGATGTTTGTTAATATTATAATGACATTCGTTTAAAAACATATTTTCAGATAAAAAGCCCGTTAATACCTATATTTTAAACACATGTAAGCATCTACCACCCAGCCATAGTTTCTTTATTTGTATAATTTTTCTAGTTGTTTGCCTATGTCGAAAGCGTTAAACATATTCTAAATAATACCTTGAACTTATATTATCCGCCCACAACCTCCTGAATTTATATAAAGTCCTTATTTGCAACATTCAATAGGTTGTTACATTCAATAGGTTGCATTTTCCAAAACTTTAATACACTGATATATTCAAGTTTCTTAAATATTCGATTATATAAGCATTCCCTCATTCAGTCTCACTGAATTTCTAATCTCACTGCATCCTTGATGTAAACAATATTTATTCAAAAAATTGTGGTGAACAATATGTCAAATAGACAGGATTTGAAAACAAAAAGCTTTCGATGAAAACTTAATATAAGATATAGAACTTATTGAAATGAACTCCCCACGACAACAAATATACCTTCAAATATTCGTTTTGAGAATCATTTTCTAATCCCATATTTAAAATACTTCATTTGAATGGTATGACAATAATGTTTAAACACAAATATATACTATAACACGCACTCCACGGATACTCCCTGTTAAACTGTTACATCATTTAAAAATAGCTCCCATAACAACACCGTGAACCCACCAGTACGTATATCCCAGCGCCATCATAACCATCATTACAGTCTACCGGAAAAGCACTAAGTACATCATTATTAAAGTTAGTGTCCGTCACAAGTACTGCATACTCCTCTGGGAAATTACTGATTATAGTTTAGTATTTTCCAAGACCACGGTGTGCTTGCTATAAATTGAAGTGGTTCACCTCTAGGTGAAATGGTATTTTTATGCTCTGTTTACGTATAGAGCAGCTGTTAACGGTTCCTTTGTAAAAGGGCTTACGAGGTTAAATAGCTTGAGAGTGTAATCAAGATGTTGGTCCATATCCACCGACACGATACTGTTAGAATACACTATGACTGAACCACAGGTATTCGGGGAGTAGCTTAGACTTACACTTAAATACTAATCAAACATTAAAAACACAAATTAAAAAAAAAAAAAAAAATAATAATCTATATTACTATACTATAGATTTATTTTTTTAAATTTGTGTTTTTAAGACTATATAGTAATATAGATTTTTTTTTTTTTTCTTTTTTTTTAAATTTGTGTTTTTAATGTTTGATTAGTATTTAAATGATGTTTTCAACATAGATTTGTTTTTATAGAAAATTTTTTTTCTGAAAAATTCAAGTGTAAGTCTAAGCTACTCCCCGAATACCTGTGGATTGAACATGTTTAACCAGTACTAATTACAAACTCATATACTGAAAGGAAAAAGAAACGCAGGGTGCGTATTTCCGCTATATATTGCATATACTGCACACTTAATTCCATATATATTCCAAGGAAATCCCAAGATGTTTTGTAAAAACAAAAAGTGCAGTTAGTTAGAGAAAGGACACAACTGTGATGTTGTAGACGTTTTTTAAATCACAGAACACGTTGTAACAAGAAATTCATAAATGCTGAAGTTCCTCTTTGAAAAATTGAGCCAGTTCAGTACTGTATTTAATGTTAAGTGATTGCAACATTTAAAGCCTAAGTTTGCTCACCTGCTTGAGCCAAATGCGCATTCTGACGATAATGAAACTTTAAAGGGTTAACCATTGGTGTGTTCAGTGCTGTTTAAACCTTCTTTCTAAAAGGACAGGCCTAATGTCGCCCTGTACCATTCGATTAGCAGTAGCATATTAAACATACAATATATAGCGGAAATACGCACCCTGCGTTTCTTTTTCCTTTTAGTATAGTTAGCAGCAGCTTGAACTCATTCTTCTTGGCAAGTTTACATAGGTTTTATAGCTGGTATGGGTGCTATTATGTTTTACACCTTAATAAAGGTTAATTATCGTGAGAAATATGTACCTGCAATGCAAAACATATCGAGCACGTATTTTTAAATAAAATGAATTTCGTTTTAGTAAATTAAATGTATATATATTTCGAAGAATATTGTAGATACTATATCTTTCTGAATTTAGCTGATTGTTTAACCTGGAAAGAATGTAATACACGTGTGATATAATCTGTTTAGGCATTTAAAAGAATGAGAATTAACCAAACTTTATGAGGGTAAACTAACTTCAAACTGCGAGGGTGAGCAATAGACGATGAATATTAACAGTAGGAGTAGGAGCATTAACATCAACTATACGAGGGTGAACATTAAACGTATATTTTATTTCCTTTCTGAGTAAACAACATAACCAATAATCACTTCCAGCATAATATGAAAATTCACCAAATTCACATCGATCAAAATGTTGCACATAATTGCAGTTAATACATAGTTCCTCTTCTAATTAAACCCATCCACACCGACCGGTTACATTTGTATTCCAGGTATATCATACCCGTTTCAGAACATTATTAATTAAGATAGTTTGGGAGTTTTCTTAAACACGTTAATGGATGTCGGATAAAATGAGATAATGGAACATCCCAGGTATAAGGCATATCATACCCGTTGCAGAACATTGTAAACTGAGATAGTTTGGGAGTTTTCTTTAACACGTTGATGGATGTCGGATCAAATGAGATAATGGAACATCCCAGGTATGAGAAAACATGTCTTTGCTATATGTGTTATAATTCCGCTATAGTTTTCATATGTAATATGATCATAACATAACAACATGAATAGAGAAGCAACAAAGTGCCTTTATATACATTATCTCTGCAATATTTGTATTGGGTTTGCTCGTTGTCGAACTTGTCCAATATCAGCAAATCCCACCATTGCAAATTGTAAAGCTATGATCAGCAATTCCAACCATTTATTTTGGGTAGTTATGATCAGGAACTCCACCTTTGATAGTGGAAAGCTATAAACAGCACCTCCCACCATTGATTTTGGACAGCTATGGTCAGCAACTCCCATCATTGATATCAGCAATTACCACCATTGATACTGGACAGCTATGATCAGCAACTCCCACCATTGGAATTGTAAAGCTATGATCAGCAATTCCCACCATTGATATTGGACAGCTATGTCAACTACCACAATTGATATTGGAAAGCTATGGTCAGCAACTCCCACCATCAATTTTGGACTGCAATGATCAGCAACTCCCACTATTGATATTGGACAGCTGTGATCAGCAATTCTAACCATTGAAGGAGTAAAGTTAGCATCAGCAACTAACACCATTGATATTGGACAGCTATGCTTAGCAACTTCCACCGTTGATATTGGACAGCTATGATCAGCAACTCTCACCATTGAAATTGTAAAGCTATGATCAGCAACTCCCACCATTGATATTGGACAGCTATGTCAACTACCACAATTGATATTGGAAAGCTATGATCAGCAACTCCCACCATCAATTTTGGACTGCAATGATCAGCAACTCCCACTATTGATATTGGACAGCTGTGATCAGCAATTCTAACCATTGAAGGAGTAAAGTTAGCATCAGCAACTAACACCATTGATATTGGACAGCTATGCTAAGCAACTTCCACCGTTGATATTGGACAGCTATGATCAGCAACGCTCACCATTGAAATTGTAAAGCTATGATCAGCAACTCCCATCATTGATATTGGACAGCTATGTCAACTACCACAATTGATATTGGACAGCTATGATCAGCAACTCTCACCATTGAAATTGTAAAGCTATGATCAGCAACTCCCACCATTGATATTGGACAGCTATGTCAACTACCACAATTGATATTGGAAAGCTATGATCAGCAACCTTCACCATTGATACAGCTATACTCAGTAACTTTCACCTTTGATATTGGACAGCTATGATCAGCATCTCCCACCATTGATATTGAACGGCTATGTTCAGCAACTCCGACAAATGATATTGGAAAGCTATGATCAGCAACTCCCACCATTGCTATTGGAAAGCTATGATCAGCAACTCCCACAATTGATATTGGACAGCTATTATCAGCAACTCCCGCCATTTATATTGGACATCTATGTCAACTTCCACAATCGATATTGGAAAGCTATGATCAGCAACTTCCACCATTGATATTGGACAGCTATGTTCAGCAACTCCCACCATTGAAATTGTGCTACTATGATCATCAACTCCCATCATTGATATTAGACAAACTATATCAACAATTCCCACCATAGATATTTGGCGCTATGATAAGTTATTCGCAACATTGATATTGGAAAGCTATGAACAGCATCACTAATCATTGACATTGGGCAACTATGATCAGCAACTCCCAAAATTGATATTGAAAGTTATGAAAAGCAACTACTAGCATTAATATAGAAAACTATGAACAGCAACTCCCATCATTCATATTGGAGAGCTATGATCGGCAACTCACACCATAAATTTTGGACTGCAATGATCAGCAACTCCCAACCTTGATATTGGACAGCTGTGATCAGCAATTCTAACCATTGAAAGAGTACAGTTAGTATCAGCAACTAACACCATTGATATTAGACAGCTATTCTAAGCAACTTCCACCATTGATACTGGACAGCTATGATCAGCAACTCCCACCATTGAAATTGTAAAGCTATGATCAGCAATTCCCACCATTGATATTTGACAGCTATGCTCAGCAACTTCCACAATTGATATTAGACAGCTATGGTCAGCAACTCCAATCATGACTATTGTAAAGCTATGATCAGCAATTCCCACCATTGATATTGGACGGCTATGCTCAGCAACTTCCACCATTGATACTGGACAACTATGATCAGCAACTCCCACCATTGAAATTGTAAAGCTATGATCAGCAATTCCCACCATTGATATTAGACAGCTTTGATCAGCAACTTCCACCATTGATACTGGACAGCTATGGTCAGCAACTCCCATCATTGATATTGTAAAGCTATGATCAGCAATTCCCACCATTGATATTGGACAGCTTTGCTCAGCAACTTCCACCATTGATACTGGACAGCTATGGTCAGCAACTCCCACCATTGATATTGGACAGCTATGGTCAGCAAATCCCATCATTGATATTGTAAATCTATGATCAGCAATTCCCACCATTGATATTGGACAGCTATGCTCAGCAACTTCCACCATTGATACTGGACAGCTATGATCAGCAACTCCCACCATTGAAATTGTAAAGCTATGATCAGCAATTCCCACCATTGCTATTGGAAGCTATGGTCAGTAACTTCCATTGATATTGGACAGCTATGGTCAGCAACTCCCATCATTGATATTGTAAAGCTATGATCAGCAATTCCCACCATTGATATTGGACAGCTTTGCTCAGCAACTTCCACCATTGATACTGGACAGCTATGGTCAGCAACTCCCACCATTGGTATTGGACAGCTATGGTCAGCAACTCCCATCATTGATATTGTAAATCTATGATCAGCAATTCCCACCATTGATATTGGACAGCTATGCTCAGCAACTTCCACCATTGATATTGGACAGCTACGATCAGCATCTCCCACCATTGATATTGGACAGCTGCGATCAACAACTCCCACCATTGATATTTGACAACTATGTGCAGCAATGTCCACCATTGATATTGGACAGCTATGAGCAGCACCTCCCACCATTGATATTGGACAGCTATACTCAGCAACTTCCACAATAATTGATATTGGAAAGCTATGGTCAGCAACTCCCACCATAAACGTTGGACTGATCGGCAACTCCCACCATTGATATTGGACAGCTGTGATCAGCAATTCTAACCATTGAAGGAGTAAAGTTAGGATCAGCAACTAACACCATTGATATTGGACAGCTATGCTTAGCAACTTCCACCATTGATATTGTACAGCTATGATCAGCAACTCCCACCATTGAAATTCAAAAGCTATGATCAGCAATTCCCACCATTGATATTGGACGGCAATATCAACTACCACAATTGATATTGGAAAGCTATGATCAGCAACTTTCACCAGTGATATTGGACAGCTATGTTCAGCAACTTCCACCTTTGATATTGTACAGCTATGATTCGCATCTTCCACCATCGATATTGGACAGCTATGTTCAGCAACTCCGACAATAGATATTGGACAGCTATGATCAGCATCTCCCGCCATTGATATTGGAAAGCTATGATCAGGAACTCCCACCATTGATATTGGACAGCTCTGATCAGCAACTTCCACAATTGATATTGGACAGCTATGATCAGCAACTCCCGCCATTTAAATTGGACATCTACGTCAACTACCACAATCGATATTGGAAAGATATGATCAGCAACTCCCACCATTGATATTGGACAGCAGTGATCAGCAATTCTAACCATTGAAAGAGTGAAGTTAGGACCAGCAACTAACACCATTGATATTAGACAGCTATTCTAAGCCACTTCCACCATTGATACTGGACAGCTATGGTCAGCAACTCCCACCATAAATTTTGGACTGCAATGATCAGCAACTCCCACCGATGATATTGGACAGCTGTGATAAGCAATTCTAACCATTGAAAGAGTAAAGTTAGGATCAGCAACTAATACTATTGATATTAGACAGCTATTCTAAGCAACTTCCACCATTGATACTGGACAGCTATGATCAGCAACTCCCACCATTGAAATTGTAAAGCTGTGATCAGCAATTCCCACCATTGATATTGGACAACTTTGCTTAGCAACTTCCACAATT
Source organism: Cyrtodaria siliqua (assembly GCA_037043455.1). Lineage (NCBI taxonomy): Eukaryota > Metazoa > Mollusca > Bivalvia > Adapedonta > Hiatellidae > Cyrtodaria > Cyrtodaria siliqua. The sequence goes on from JAWPHD010022282.1 coordinate 10,285, forward strand.
GATATTGGACAGCTATGGTCAGCAACTCCAATCATGAATATTGTAAAGCTATGATCAGAAATTTCCACCATTGCTATTGGACAGCTATGTTCAGCAACTTCCACCATTGATACTGGACAGCTATGATCAGCAACTCTCACCATTGAAATGATAAAGCTATGATCCGCAATTCCCACCATTGATATTGGAAGATATGGTCAGCAACTTCCATTTATATTGGACAGCTATTGTCAGCAGCTCCCATCATTGATATTGTAAAGCTATGATCAGCAATTCCCACAATTGATATTGGACAGCTTTGCTCTGCAACTTCCACCATTGATACTGGACATCGATGGTCAGCAAATTCCACCATTGATATTGGACAGCTATGGTCAGCAACTCCCACCATAAATGTTGGACTGCAATGATCGGCAACTCCCACCATTGATATTGGACAGCTGTGATCAGCAATTCTAACCATTGAAGGAGTAAAGCTAGGTTCAGCAACTAACACGATTGATATTGGACAGCTATGCTTAGCAACTTCCACCGTTGATATTGTACAGCTATGATCAGCAACTCCCACCATTGAAATTGAAAAGCTATGAACAGCAATTCCAACCATTGATATTGGACGGCAATGTCAACTACCACAATTGATATTGGAAAGCTATGATCAGCAACTTTCACCATTGATATTGGACAGCTATGTTCAGCAACTTCCACCTTTGATATTGGACAGCTATGATCAGCATCTTCCACCATTGATATTGGACAGCTATGTTCAGAAACTCGGACAATGGATATTGGACAGCTATGATCAGCATCTCCCGCAATTGATATTGGAAAGCTATGATCAGCAACTCCCACCATTGGTATTGGACAGCTCTGATCAGCAACTTCCGCAATTGATATTGGACAGCTATGATCAGCAACTCCCGCCATTTATATTGGACATCTATGTCAACTACCACAATCGATATTGGAAATATATGATCAGCAACTCCCACCATTGATATTGGACAGCTGTGATCAGCAATTCTAACCATTGAAAGAGTGAAGTTAGGATCAGCAACTAACACCATTGATATTATACAGCTATTCTAAGCAACTTCCACCATTGATACTGGACAGCTATGATCAGCAACTCCAACCATTGAAATTGTAAAGCTATGATCAGCAATTCCCACCATTGATATTGGACAACTTTGCTCAGCAACTTCCACAATTGATATTGGACAGCTAGGTTTAGCAACTCCAATCATGAATATAGTAAAGCTATGATCAGCAATTTCCACCATTTCTATTGGACAGCTATGTTTAGCAACTTCCACCATTAATACTGGACAGCTATGATCAGCAACTCTCTCACCATTGAAATGATAAAGCTATGATCCGCAATTCCCACCATTGATATTGGAAGCTATGGTCAGCAACTTCCATTGATATTGGACAGCTATGGTCAGCAACTCCCATCATTGATATTGTAAAGCTATGATCAGCAATTCCCACAATTGATATTGGACAGCTTTGCTCAGCAACTTCCACCATTAATACTGGACAGCGATGGTCAGCAACTCCCACCATTGATATTGGACAGCTATGGTCAGCAACTCCCATCATTGATATTGTAAATCTATGATCAGCAATTCCCACCATTGATATTGGACAGCTATGCTCAGCAATTTCCACCATTGATATTGGACAGCTACGATCAGCATCTCCCACCATTGATATTGGACAGCTGCGATCAGCAACTCCCACTATTGATATTGGACAGCTACGATCAGCATCTCCCACCATTGATATTGGACAGCTACGATCAGCATCTCCCACCATTGATATTGGACAGCTACGATCAGCATCTCCCACCATTGATATTTGACAACAACTCCTACCATTGATATTGGAAAACTATGGTCAGCAACTCTAGCCATATTGGACAACTATGTTCAGCAATTATCACCATTGATATATGGACAGCTATGACCAGCAAACCCACATTTGGTATTGGTCAGTTATGATCAGCAGCTCCCTCCATTTATATATGGACATCTATGATAAGAAACTCCCACCGTTGATATTGGTCAGCTATGATCGGGAACTCCCACCATGATTTTGGGCCGTTATGATCAGTAAGTCCCAACATTGATATCGGAAGGCTATGAACAGTAACACCCATCACTGACATGGTCAGCTATGATCAGCAACTCCCACCATTGATATTGAAATCTATGAACAGCAACTCCCACCATTGATATTGCAATCTATGAACAGCAACTCCCACCATTGATATTTAAATCTATGAACAGCAACTCCCACCATTGATATTATATTGAACCAGCTCTGACAGCCGTGATCAACAACACGAAACATTGATGTTACATAAATTCTGACAGCAATAGTCTGGAACACCCAACACTGATTTTGACGAACTTTGAGAGCTATGACATGTTCTATGTGTCATCTATAGTTGCCGCTACTTTGACAGCTATGCTCTGTAACACCCACGAAGGATATTGGTCCCGCCGCTGATGCTAATGTATGCATGATAGGATGTATACTAGATGTAAACTTGTTCTAGCAAAATATGGTATTTAGTGCACGTGCTAAACTAATCATGATGTGTACCATTTACTTGAACACGCCTAACACATTAGCAGCACTCGTTCAAAGTATACCTGTGCACACACATGCTGTACATTATACGCTTGTTTGAGGATAGACTAATAATGCGGTTCTGAAAACGTAAAGTGGCGCTGAAGACAGGATAATAGCGAGGTTTGTGCGCATTTAAAATCGATTCAAGCTAACCAGTAGGCCTTATTGCCTACTGACCGTTCCAAGTCGGTATCCCTGTCTTCACCACCCTTTCTGTTGTTTTTTGTCTCTTTCATTGTAGTTTCAAGTCCTTGTTTGCAGTACAGTGCGGACCTACGATGCCATTGCGTTCGGACGCTGTGGTTTCTATAGGACCCTATATATCATTAACCATTGATGAAATAAGATCACTTTATGGGTTCAACTTTTATAGCTACATTAGTCTTCTTTAAATGGTTGGATAAAGCCTGTTATTCAAATTAGCATTTATACAGTAAGATCACATTATTTACAAACGCGATTATTTTAATATTCCAACTGTACACTTACGAACACAACCCATTCAAAATAATGGCCATATTTGTATTTAGTATAATTTTGAATCTGATATCTGAAATGAAATTATGTAATATGTAGTAATACAAATAAACAAGATACAGAAATCATAAATTATTATATATTTCCAGGTACTTCCAGACACAGTCGACACGGAACATTTTCTTTGAACATGTCCATTTAAAATATGGACAGCACATGTTTGATAAACTATTGAATGGTGAATGTGAGGACGTCCTTAGATATCTCATCGGCCGGTACTCCAATGAACTTGACAATGAACTGTGCCATGAACAATTCTGTCAGGAATCCTACAGTTATATTGCTTCATGTGTTTACCTGTTTGAGACAAGTCAATAAGACAGAAATAATGCTAGTGAATTTCTTAATCATGTATGAACTATAATGTTAATGATCACTTTATAAATAAAAACTAGTACTAAGAACATTTTAATTAATTATATCATTATATTAGAAGTGAAATATGGATAAAAATCTGCAAAAAAAAAAAAAAAAAAAAAAAAAAAAAACATTTCTCTTTACTTATTAGTCAACACTGCTTGTTTATTTTGAACTTAATTAATATTTGTTTGTGTTTATTGATGTTATTTGTACTTTGCCTTTTTTGTCACTTGTATTATATGTTCTTCACTGCACTATCTGCACAATTTATAAATCTCTGTAACTAGAGGATATAAAGAGTATAAATAAATAAAACAAAATGATAATTGTGATAATACCGTGTTAAAATAGGAAGATGTTTTAAATTAGTTTATTATGTCTTTCAATGCAGGTGCATATCAGTCTGTCAAGAAAGTGACAAACACCTACCAATTGGTATCATAATTAAATTACAGTTACAGAGTTAGGTCGAACCTATATTTTATGTTACCAGTATAAGTATTTTATGTTACCAGTATAAGTATTTTATGTTACCAGTATACGTATTTTATGTTACCTTTTATGTTACCAGTATAAGTATTTTATGTTACCAGTATAAGTATTTTATGTTACCAGTATACGTATGTTATGTTACCGGTATGTTACCAGTATAAGTATTTTATGTTACCAGTATACGTATTTTATGGTACCGGTATGTTACCAGTATAGGTATTTTATGTTACCAGTATACGTATTTTATGTTACCGGTATGTTACCAGTATAAGAATGGTAAGCTATGTGAGGTAACATATTAACGTTATAAGCCTGGCACCGTCAGTCTTCGAGCGTCTTAATCCATAAAGCCCAGAACACTCTCAATACGTCGGATCTGTCTAGACGATCAGACTATACCACTAAAGTCGGCTTCCAACACGTTATTTTTTTATCTTTTACACTACTGCCAGCTGGAAGTTCCTTTAGTTTTCTTTCTCTGAACTGGAATTTGAGCTATTGGTTACTTTCAAACGGCACCCATGGCACCGAATATAGTCCTCACTGGCTGTACTTTATGTCCCTCCATTATAAATGACATTGATTCTCTGTGCGTTATTTCATTACATAGTTTAAACTTATCGGCAAACTCCTAGAAGATGATATCCATCTTAAGCGTCCCGTTTAATCCCGATTCGAAAGTCAATAGGAAGTTTCCACGGTTTCTCGACGCCCAGACTGCTGTCGTCAATCAGATAACATATTTTATAACGGCAGAAGATCGTACACTTAACGCAGCAGGACATATGACTCAAATTGAGCTTCTATCCGACGTGTTGAGATACACCTTTATTTTCAGGTATGATGGCATTCTGCTCCTTCTTGTCAGGTATGATGGCATTCTGTTCCTTATTGTCATGTATGATGGCATTCTGTTCCTTATTGTCAGGTATGATGGCATTTTGTTCCTTATTGTCAGGTATGATGGCATTCTGTCCGTTCCTTATTGTCAGGTATGATGGCATTCTGTTCCTTATTGTCGGGTATGATGGCATTCTGTTCCTTATTGTCAGGTATGATGGCATTATGTTCCTTAGACAACATATTGTGTCCTCAACATTCATCAGATATATTGTTCTGAAAGGTCCTTCGAGTCAGTTTTCTTGTGTCTAAAACTTCGCTCTGCCTTCTTCCATTATGATGACACATTTACTTCCGCCATTTTCTCATATTAGATACTAAAGTCGACGCAGACATTTAGGAAACATAGTATGTACTTAATACGCTATTCCACTTAATCCTGGAGCTGTGCCATAACTTGCTATTTTGTTGATTTTCTCTTTTTTCTAATTTCCATGAATTACATTGATAGATGCATTTGTCTCCCTTGGACTGAATAATAAACTAGCCCAGGCAACAATGATATGTGCGCATCGATGTAACAGCTAATATAAGTTCAAATTAAACACGATACAAACATAAACTGTTTAGTAAATACTGAAAAAAATATTTGGAAGCAACAAACACAATACACAGAGAAACAGGGAGACTCGGTTTCATTGAGTCTATTCATGAGAGTGTAATATAGGATGCCACACCTCGCACGTCCACGTCTTGAGGTTACTAGTACTTTAAACCTCACATTTTAGGCTTGATTATCACAAACGAACAGCAAGTAATAACACTACTGATGTTAACGGGCCAACACGCAGAACTAAACAAACGATAGTGTAAATGTCAATACATACTGAAAAGAGGATCCTTGAAAGCAACAAACACAAGCAAAAATGTAGCAGGCTCGGTTTTATTAAGTCTGATGTTTAGATTCACTCTTGCATCGTGGCACAAGAGGTAATTATGGCAAACTGATTGTTAGATACCGTTATATTCAACGGAAGCGTGTTTGCAGCTGTTAAAAGAAACTAAACTTTAATAATTGTAACAGATAATAAAAACAACCAGAGTGTTTCCAATTGTTTACTGTGTGGTGATTATATGGAGTAAAATGTGGGCTCTCCAAACATAATTGTTTCAATTTGTTATGTGTGTCATTTTATTTTGAGACACTTTGAGTGCGATATTGATTTACAAAAACCTAACATTGTCTTTTAGAACAGCATATTGACAACTAATATGGTGAATATTGAAATATATTTACATATTTGTTTAAATTCCGTTAATTTAAATGCTATTCCCCCAAGTAAGTATTTTGCGCAACAAAATAGTTGGTATTTATATCTGCAAAAGTACTTATGAATGAAACGGCGTTACACTATTACCGAACGCTACCTTTGCATAAATAATTCCATTCATAATGATATCCAGCATATCATCAGGAACTGGTACATTGATATGCTTCTAGATGTATTGCCAAAAAAACAAAACGCACCACACACGTAATATAAACAAAAGATGTTTCCAACAAAACACGTGTAATAATACAACAGATTTTGCCTTTGATCTATTATTAAACCTACACTTAGGCTATCTGGTGACATTGGTGCAATACAAGGAGTAATATCGTGTACAGGAAGGTAAAGTTAAACTTTAACATACTCATTAAGAGATATTTATGTTTCAGCATGAACTTGTATGTGAAAACTAACACAGGAGCGCTTTGGTCCAGTGGTAGAGCGCTGGACCCATGATCGAAAAGCCGTGGGCTCGATCCACGCCATGACCATATGTGTCCCTGAGCAAGACACTTTATCTGCATTTGCTTAGTACTGGTTCTACCCTGGAAGACATCGAAAGTGATTAAGTTAAAAGAGCCTTCGTTACAATCGATGTAAAATAAATAAACTAAAACTATAGTTTAATTAGTATAAACCAAGCCGATTAAATCCTACACAATTGCTGCGAAGGTCGAACAGGATGTCAGCATTCCCTGAATGTAGCGTTTTAAAACACGCATTGCAAAGACATTTCAAAGAAAAGAGTTGAATATTACACACTAAAGGATTAACATTGACGGGTAGTTTTTAGCATGGTGAACTTGTTCACCAAGCTTTAGTAACCATGTTTATTCACGAATCCTAACTACAGCCTCACTGATGAATCGACGCATTGCCTGAAAAAGAAGACCCATATTTTAACAGGTGTTTCTTCTTTTCTAGTGCGGATACAAATAAGGTAATGTCATTTAGAAATTTCTTGGATTTATATATTTAAGAAATATACATGGCCTTTATAGTCTTCATCCAATATTTAATAGGTTTGGTCAGTAATGGTTATCGCATAAGCTACTATACTTTGTAAAAAGATGTTGCTGCCCATTCTCCGGAATAAGATTTTTAGCTTACTTTGTAGAACGCTGTGTAATATTCTTAAGTTTTTACCTTCCTTGCTATGAAGTTAAAATGACTGATTCGGTATTAAATAATCCTGAATACTTGTGTCAATCGTGTCGGCGAGACCGAATGCAAATGAACAAGATCTGACTGGGTATAGATCCCGAGTGACTATTTCTAGACTTCGGGTCAATTCGGACACTCCGGTTTTAGAATAAGTCCCATTATAGTTCATCAACATTTCTAAAGGATTGTTAGCTCAGCCGGGAGAGCGGCAGTCCCAGAAAATTATACAGCGAGCGGGATGGGTTCGAATCTGAGCAGGACCCAATTGTTTTATTTAAATTATTTATTTTTTTATGTAAAAAAGTTTGTTTAATTCATGCCCAATGGTCTTAAAAGGGGTACATCAGGATTTTTCTAGAAACATCTTAAATTATAAAAGTGTTCCAGTTCACGATATAAAACACTATCAATCAAAATGTGAAGCTAGAACCATTTTGTTATATGCTCTTATATGTTATTCGTAATATGCTGAAATTAACCATGGTGCGTCACCTAGGATAGCACGTATTACTGTGCACAATGAATTTCTTTGCAAATAAAAGATTTTGTAGGCTCATTTTGGTCATGCAGAATAAAAAATATTAATATTTGTCAATTTTAAATCGGAACCTAGACACCCATAAAGGCCTGATGTACTCCCTTTAATACTTAAGTCGGAAAACAAATTGTGTGTGTGTTTGTGGAGAGTGGGGGGATTTTTTAGACCTCATCTGTTTTGAAACAAACTCTTAGAACCACAGTCCTGCCGCGCGTTAGTGAGTAGCTGTTAAACATTCTTCAATGTGCAAACGTGGAACAAGTGGGACTCGAACGTATGACTGTAACATTGAGAGATATACATTACACAAACAAGAGTAGATCTAAACACAAATATGTTACATTTTATTACAATTTTCAAATTACATGCAAAACTGATTGAATTATATTCTGTTAAGGCCAAAACACAAATATGTTTAAAAACAAAACAAAGCAACAAACAAATGAAAGGGTAAAAAGTTGTTGTGTCGGGGGTAAAAACGGCGATTCGGTTGGATGACAGGAAACAAAATACTTTCTTGTTTAGGCCTAAGGTAGTAAACGGAATTTACCGTGACTTTGGTGATTATTGTCAACTAACGATTTGTCGACTTAAAAATAAATCCACGTAAAAATTACAATTAGGGATATGAATCGTGCAATTCTCAGTAGCGTAGCTACCTATTAGGCCAAACGGCCCGGGCCTTTACATCATGTTCACATACATGGTTGAAAAATATAACAACGAAATAATTGTGTATGAACATCATGTTCACTCCGAGTTGTGAGATTAAATCACAACGGTATCCCGCGACCAGGGATACTCAGAGTTGTGAGATTAAAATCAAATGAGCACAAAGATTTATAAGTTACGTTTTGTATATGTGTAGTATGTATGTCTCTACTACACGTTGTGTGTAAAACATATGTTCTTTTAGTTGAAGGTCACACTTTTTGGAACAAGGAAACTTGTATATTATAAATCTTTGTGCAGCGGGATATGGCTGTCTTTCAGACTACACTCGTGTTGTTTTTGATTTTAATCATACTTGCATAGTAGGTCGATATAAATTCAAGGTTGTTTCCTATTTTAATGCATCTATGTTGGTCAAAGGGTCTATGAATTACCTCCCCTTGAATTGGCAAAATTAGCTGTCTTGACCTTTTTGACGCTATATTCATTTATAATGACCCAAACTTTGACAGGTGATTAATTTTCATTATAACCAATCATTCCTTTTGTTCCCTTCTTTATTCCTGTATATACCTTACCTTATCTTGTTTTAATCGCCTTACTTCCAGATACATTAAACAATGCATTGATGTATTATTACATGCAATCATGTATTATTAAGAAGGGCTGACACATTTTCAGTCCATCCATGTCATTCGTGATTGGAAAGAAACCTTCTATTACATGAATGCACAACTCATAGTTCACCATGCTCTCAGTACCTTCGGTACTTTGATTACAAATGTTTCTAGCGCTTTCAAGGTTTTGGCGTGGCGCAGTTGGTAGCGCGGAGGATTTGTAACCGGAAGCCCCGGGCCATCAAGAATGTATTAAATGGCTTGGCATAACCAAGAGCAGCAAGAGAATACCCCCGTTCAAGGTCCGCGATGACAGCAAGTATGGCACAAGTGACAGTTTAACGATTGCTCGTGGTTTAGGTTCACGTCATCATCCTTTTCCGGTTTTCGATTTTTTAAATACTGTCTGAAAGTGATCAGGACAAGGAAACAAATGTAAGTATAAAACTCGAACAGCAAATGTAGATTTACAGATGCCCTGCTTATTTAATCAGGGTATTATTGAATTAAATATGTAACTGGTTTGGTTACGAACAACATACGTAGGAGTTGAGGTGCAGCTATTTTGTTCATGCGGGTATTAACCACTGCTTTGAGTTTCCCAGCTATCTCCAGAATCAAATGCTTAATATTAAACCCCATTCCCATTCCACCACTTCTGAAGTAGTTGGATTCAGTACAAGATTTAAAACTGATGAATATAATTACTTGTCTCAGTCTCACACTGAGCTCTGCATGATTATATACAGATTGATGTAATCGCCGTAAGTTGTAATCATGTCTGTTTAAACATATTGTATTGCCAATATGTGACATTACAACAGGAGCATATAGCCTGATGGCAATCTTTTATTTACACTGTCTCGTTATATTGGGATGACTTAGGGTAAAGGTGAGGTTTGACCCCAACTAAGGGAGGTGGGTGCATGAGCTTTCGTCCCTCGGGTTTTCTGGTCATACCCTAGATTGGTTTTCTCATTAGCTGCAACTACTATGGTTGTTCAGTACGATTCTGGATACATCCTGAGATGTTTATTATTTTGTATGTATATCTTTAGTTAGTTTCTCTGGATGTGGACTTTATTGTTAGAGCTTTCCTTTTGATGGGATGTAGTTTTGTTTACACTGTCTTGTCTATTTGGGCGCTGAAGACAGGATAATAGCGAGGATTGTGCGAATATAAAATCGATTCAAGCTAACCAGTAGGCCTTATTGCCTACTGACCGTTCCAAGTCGGTAACCCTGTCTTCACCACCCTTTCTTTTGTTTTGTTTTTACAAATGTGTAAGTACTCAAACTTGTTTTGTTTTGTTTTGTTTACACTGTCTTGTCTATTTGGGCGCTGAAGACAGGATAATAGCGAGGATTGTGCGTATATAAAAATTGATTCAAGCTAACCAGTAGGCCTTATTGCCTACTGACCGTTCAAAGTCGGTAACCCTGTCTTCACCACCCTTTCTGTTGTTTTTTGTCTCTTTCATTGTAGTTTCAAGTCCTTGTTTGCAGTACAGTGCGGACCTACGATGCCACCTACGTTCGGACGCTGTGGTTTCTATAGGACCCTATATATCATTTTGGTGTACCCTTGAATACGGTTTAAAGTGAACAGTGGCCTCCTATGTCACTGGACGTTCCAAGCAGGTACTGCTATCCAGGCAGGTACTGCTATTGTCAAACATCTTAATATTGTGTTGTCTCATTCTTAACGTTTAAATGTTTACATTTACATGCAACTGTTTGTATAAAATGCGTGTTTTGAATGCCTGTTCGACTTATGGGGTATATGTTTCTTAACTTATTCGTTTGTTTTTTCCGGAGCTTATAGTACAGTGATGGCTTTAATATTCGTAACCTTTTTATAACATTAAGGCTTATCTTACTTTAACCTTCGAAAACCCTTTGCAGAAGTGCATGTTGGTTGTACCTCATATTTTCATCTATTTATCCGTGTAATTAGTGTTTGTTTTGAGTGCTTGTCTTTGGTTAATCGACTGTTATACCTATATATATACTTTCAAAGAATAGCCTTTCGATCTGTGTAACTGATACCGTTGAAGCCAAACGTCTTAAGTTGATTTATCTTCTAATGTTGTCAAATTGCTGACAGGCTGGGTTGTTCTTCTAGTATGTGAACTATGTAAGCTATGTGTTATGTTGATTGTAACGTTGTTTGTTGTTGTTTTATATTGATTAACAGATAACAGGTTGCATGGCCATTTCAATGGAAATTCATTACACATGTGAAATTGAAGTTTGGTTTACTATTAATGTGCTTCGTAGTACATGTTACTTTCATTGTACTGGCAGACGGCATGTACAGTCGATTGATACATGTTCCAATGTATGAAATACAGCGAAATGATGATTACGCTTAGCTGTAGAAACTGTTACATAGTAAATTCATATTTCTAATACAGTGAAGTTATACATGTATTAGTAGAAGGTGTTACATATGTACGTACGATATCCACCACTTGTTTTCCAGGGAAACATATGAGAAAAAATGGTCCCATAGAAACCGCAGCAATCAAACGCAATGGCAACACAATGTTTATGCAAATAACACCATATATGACTCTTGCTCTCGACGATGTTTATGTCCCGGTCACGAGGTATTCATCTGGCAATACTATAATACATACACGTTTGAGTGTTGTATTTTAACCACAAGTTCAATTTCGCTATGAATGCATTTGCAGTCGATATTCTCTTTGCTGTCATCTCATATTAATAATATGTGTTTTCTGTGAAACCCAGGAAAACATATCAGACGACAACTCATTAAATACCATGTAGCAATGTTATAATATGTTGTAAAATGGTGTCATACAATTATATTTAAATAGTTTTACTCATGTTTTGACTTATCAATTCCGCCCTTCGAGTAATGGTGTGGCTAAGACAAAGTGGATCGTCGAAAATTCTAAGTACTACAAATCAAGATACCACGTAAACAAACCAGAATAAACAAATTTAGATTTGCATTAAATTCAAATTTTGTTTCAACACATTCTTCTCTAGATTTAGCAGATGACAGTAGACTTAGCCAACAATTACAATAACGTCTAAGACTGTGTAACAAGAGGCCCAATAGGGATTGGGACGCTCTACTGGCTAAAGATAAAGTTAATGTATAAAGACCAATAACTCAAAAATCATTCAACCGGAACATGCGATGATATACGTAATTAGGATCGGTACTGATCATCCCTGCCAAGTTTCGTTAAAATCCGGCCAGAGGTTCAGGAGAACTAGCCTGTTCAAAGTTAGTGTATTAAACATTTAAGGGGCCATAACTCTGCCAAAATTCATTCAACTGGACCACGGAAATGAAATGCGCAACTAGGCTTGTTATTGATCATCCCTGCCACGATTCGTGCCAGGGGATCAGGAGAATTACTCGTGACAAAGTTTGTGTATTAACAGTAATAAAACATAAAAGAGCCATAACTGTGCCAAAAATCATTCAACCAGAACATGGCAATGAAAGGCGCAACTAGGCTAGGTATTCATTATCTCCGCCAAGATTTGGCCAGGAGTTCAAAAAAGACTAGCCAGGACAAAGTTTGTGTATTAAAACATTTAAAGAGTCTTAACTCTGGCAAAATTCATTCAACAGGAATACGTCGATGACTAGCATAAGCATGACTAGGCTTGATATTGATCATACTTGTCAAGTCTCATTGAAATCGGGCCAATGGTTCAGGAGAACAAGCTCGGAAATAGTTTGTGTATCAAAAACCTTTAAAGGGCCACCAAAAAATGTATCAACTGGAACATGACGATGATATGCACAACTAGGATTGGTACTGATCATCTCTGCAAAGTTTCATTGAAAATGAAGGCACTATCTATCAATGAGGCCAAATTATATCATATTTCAGGAAATAAAGGCCATAACTCTAGTGTAAATGGTCCAATCTGGATGGTTTGCGAACGTGTCCGAGATTTTATTGAAATCAACAATCTGGTAGAGTTTGGTAAAGATCGGATTAAAAACGAAGGCCCTATCGGGTTAACGAGGCAAACTATAGCAATTTTAACTAGATCAAGGGCCATAACTCTGGTATTACTGGTTTGAACTGGCTGGTTTTCCAACTTATCCGACATTTCATTGATATCAACAATCTGGTAAATTTGATAAAATATCGTATGCAAACTGAAGTCCCTATCGTCTTAATGAGTCAAATATGACATTTTTAACTAAATCAAGGCGAATAACTCCACTGTAACTGGTTCAATATGGCTAGTTTTCGAACTTGTCCGAGCTTTAATTGATATTAACAATCAGGTAAAGTTTGGTAAAGATCATATGAAACATGAATGCCCTATCGTCTTAACGAGGCAAAATGTAGCATTTTTAACTAAATCAGTGGCCATAACTCCGCTGTTACTGGTCCGATCTGGCTGTTGTTCAAACTTGACCCTATCCTCTTAACGAGGCAAAAGTTAAAGACGGACGGGGATGACGGACAACTCGACATCCCATAAGACAGGTAAAAACAGGTATGCGTGGTTTTTATAAGGTAACATTACGACTGTAGACTTTTAGTCTGGGTTTGGGAATTATATCAGTGTTTATACAATGTATTTCATAGTCGCTTATGGAAAAAATTCAGAAACGCGAGCAAAGAAATCAAACAACTGTAGCGTATAGAAATGAGATATAGGGTCCTATAGAAACCACAGAGTCCAAACGCAATAGCATCGTAGGCCCGCACTGCACTACAAACAAGGAGCAATATTTAATTAATTATACAATGAAAAAGACAAAATAAAATATAAAGGGTGGTGAAGACAGGGTTACCGACTTGGAACGGTCAGTAGGCAATAAGGCCTACAGGTTAGCTTGTACACAATCCTCGCTATTATCCTGTCTTCAGCGCCCAAATAGACAAGACAGTATAATTAAAACTACATCCCATCAAAAGGAATTCTCTAACAATAATGTCCAGATCCAGAGAAAATAACAAAAGAAACAATAAGATGTTGTTGTAAAGCTAATATAAAATACAAAATAACAAACATCTCAGGATGTATCCATAATTGTACTGAACAACCACAGCAGTTGCAGTCAAGGTCTCACTATACAGTTATCTCCCCTCTAATAGACGACAAGATAGTTTTGTTTTTAACACAAAGGACTGTATTATTCGGTTTATTTTAACTGCCATTTTTGCGTTTCATGTGATAAAATTGATTACATTCACGATTTCAGAGAGGTGCGATAATGACTTATTAAGTCTAAATCTTACAATATGACATTCCAAAACTACAGTGAAACGTTCGGTCATGCGGTAAAATATTTTTTTAAATATTCCCTTATCTTTCAAAAGGTGTTTCTGTATATGCAGACTAGTACAAAATTTGTGTTTATATGACGTATTTGGGTACAGGTAGCTACGCCTTTGAGCAATGGTTAAGTGTTTATCATTATAAACAGAAATTACTGCTGTCAAAACAATTATCTGTTCGAAGGCGAGAAATGAGTCAGGAAACACGTTTCTAAAATCATATCTTGTAGAGTTTAGCTATTTTTGTAACATTTGTTGAAATGCTTGTTGCAAAACATGTAGTTGTAGACGGAATTCTCGCTTGTCAGTCTAAAATGTTCTGCCATGTAACTTTGGTAACTGTTAAATGTGTTTCGCTGATGATCATAATGCGTTTTCATAGACTGTTGTGCAAGCAAGAGGTTCACATTTATAATGATATATTGACTGATTGGGTATATATATATCAATTTTATAAAACTAATCTGTTTAATTTACTCGTACTTTACAGGATCAGCTCAGAAAAAAAGTAGTGTATATCAGTGCAGTTGAAAACATGTATTGTTAAAACATTAGGGTCAATCATTAGGGGTCAATCATACCACCTTCAAGATCATCGAGTATATTTGTCTGTCAGGAAGTAGTGTATATCAGTGCAGTTGAAAACATGTATTTTTAAAACATTAGGGTCAATCATTAGGGTCAATCATACCACCTTCAAGATCATCGAGTATATTTGTCTGTCAGGATGTTTGGCAGGATATCGAGTATATTTGTTTGGCAGGATATCGAGTATATTTGTTTGACAGGATATCGATAGATCCCGGCAT
>JAWPHD010022283.1:0-25580 GCA_037043455.1 Cyrtodaria siliqua
CACAAGGTTTTCCAATATTTGACCTAGTGACCTAGTTTTTGACCCCACATGACCCATTTTCGAACTTGACCGAGATTTCATTGAGACAAACAATTAAGATAAACATTCTGACAAAGTTGCATCAAGCTCGGGTCAAAAATATGGCCTCTAGAGTCTACACAAGGTTTTTCCAATATTTGACCTAGTGACCTAGTTTTTAACTTCATGTGACCCATTTTCGAACTTGATCAAGATATAATTAAGATAAACAATTAGACAAAGTTTCATCAAGATTGGGTAACAAATATGACCTCTAGAGTGTACACAAGTTTGTTCAAGTATTTGACCTAGTGACCTAGTTTTTGACCCCACATGACCCATTTTTGAACTTGACCGAGATTTCATTAAGACAAACATTCTGACAAAGTTTCATCAAGATCAGGTCAAAAATATGGCCTCTAGAGTGTACACACGGTTTTTCCAAAGTTTGACCTAGTGACCTAGTTTTTAACACCATGTGACCCATTTTTGAACTTGACCAAGATATAATTAAGACAAACATTTTGACAAAGTTTCATCAAGATTGGGTCAGAAATACGGCTTCTCGAGTGTACACAAGGTTTTTCAAGTATTTGACCTAGTGACCTAGTTTTTAACCCCATGTGACCCATTTTCAAACTTGACCAAGATATAATTAAGACAAACATTCTGACAAAGTTGCATCAAGCTCGGGTCAAAAATATGGCCTTTAGAGTGTACACAAGGTTTTTCCAATATTTGACCTAGTGACCTAGTTTTTGACCCCACATGACCCATTTTCGAACTTGACCGAGATTTCATTGAGACAAACATTCTGACAAAGTTTCATGATGATTGCATCAGAAATGTGGCCTCTAGAGTGTACACAAGCAAAAGTTAACGGACGGACGACGGACGACGGACAACACACCATCCATAAGCTCTGCTGGCCCTTGGCCAGTAGAGCTAAAAATCCCTGTATATATTCACTATTAATAAACGTGACGGGATTTTCTTTTACCAATAAACGTTTGTTACAGAAGGGACATCAGAGAGAAAATCTGCATCAATAACACTCAGTCGAAAGATGGTGAAAGTACTCATCATACATCCCTTGGCTACACCTGGCAAAACAGCGACGACTTTTGAAAGTTTTCCCCTAAAACCTAGACATACAGGCCCGTAATTATTAAATAATGTCTAATTTTAGACAATCAAAAGTGTTGGTTTTTTATATACTTTGGGAACATAACCCATACCATAATAACTGGGAATTTCAGCGCGCTTTTTCATGTAATTTGGAAAAAATACAGTAAAACATTCATTTAATAATAGTATCTTTAATACTCTTTTCAGTACACGAAGGTCAACCAAGGCATTTAAAAATACACAGTGGTCGAAATCAGCAGTGCCCAAAGGTGAAAAACTGGTTATATTAATTAGGGCTAGGAAAAATCCAGAAATTTTATATAGTCCGGCTCATGAAATTTGTAAAAGTCCAAATGATTATATAATAAATCCTAATATCTTTGTTGTCACCCTGACGCTTCTTTTTTTCTCCTTTCTTTTTGGAATTTTTGTCTCAGAACTGCGGTAAAAAGGCGTTTTGGCATTGGGAACATAGCTAAATAAAGACTATAAAACAGCAAAAAATACACCCCGATACACCCGGTATTAGGTTCTTCTCTTCATTTTAACACACCTAATTATTAGCAGAGAATGGACATCAGAATAAACATCTGCATCAATAACACTCAGTCGAAAGATGGTGAAAGTATTCATCATGCATTCCTTCGCTAATACTGCCTATACAGGGACACCTTTTGAAAATGTATCCCCAGAAAACTAGACCTACAAGCCTGTAATTATTAAATCATGTCAAACTTTAGATGATCGATTCAGAGTTTTAATCCACTCGATACACCCAGTATTTAGAGAGCCAAATAAGCTTCAGGTCTCACACCTCTATTAATAATCTCCCCTGAAAGCTCACGGACCTAGGAACAAAAGGAAAACAGAAAATAATTCAAACTTGTTCTCAATTTTAAATTTGAAATTAAAAAATAGTTTTTCTTTGCTTTAGCATACATCTGCAGTGTAAATGACAGATACAGAAAATACCTTGTTGGTGTGTCTTCATTCAGAAATGTTTGACTAAAGCACCACATATTCAGCTAGTGTATGAATTTTGTATTTTCCATAGGAGTCGTATAAACATGGGAGAGAAAAAAACAACCTGGCTAACTTAGGCCAAAAATAAAATTATGTTTGTTTCCCCTTCCCGACCCATGCAAAAAAGGGTTGGGTAGGTAGGTAGGTAAAATATTTTTTTTATTTCATTTCTTTTATTTGAGATCAAAACTGGAATACATGCTACCTATAAGACACATTTAAGACAAAAAAAAAAATCGAAAAAAAAAAAAAATCGAAAAAAAAAAAAAAAAAATTTTTTTTTCGCCAGTGTCGAAAAAATAATTCGGGTCGCGGCAATTTCGGTGGGTCGGTCGGGAAGGGGAAACAAACATAATTTTATTTTTGGCCTTAAATGTATTTTATTGTTTTAAATAACTGGTCTTGGCTATACTGAAGATATTAAACCAACAACAATGTCTGCTGCCCAGCTTTGAAGTTCAGATGTTGGAAAAGGCTGTAAAGTGGGAAAATTGAGGTGCGAGACCTTTACTGTCTTTTTAATATGCAATGCTGACTTTTTTAATTTTTTAAAGAGGTTTACATGTTGTTGCTTTCTTCTCACAAATGCCACGTTATACTAGGATTGTAAATCTTCAATGTTTGATTTTTACTCCCATTTTATATTTTTCAATGCAGATTTCCTAAATTTTAATACCGACCCTCAAAAATTGGATATCTTGAGCTCAGTCTGGTATTATCTTCTTCCTTTAATTTTAACAAGAACACCTAATTATAAGCGGAGAAGGGACATCAGAATAAACATCTGCATCAATAACACTCAGTCGAAAGATGGTGAAAGTACTCATCATAAATCCCTTCATTACACCAGGCAAGACGGAGACGTTATTAGAAAGTTTTTTACGGCCGATGGTCTATTACAGCTTTTACCGTTCCCCTCATTTGTGTTTTGCCAGAATTAAATTAATTTAAAAAAAACTAGCCCAAATTATTATATAATCATTTGGACTATTACAATTTTCGTAAGCTCAACTATATAAAAATTCTACATTTTTACTAGCTAATTTCGAGCTACATATATCATCATGTAGTTTTTTTTAGTAGTATGATCTAAATTACTTTAATCTGTATTTTTTTTCATAGTGATAATTATTTTTAGGCAAAAAAAAAAAAATACCTGTGCTTCCTGTGGCCCGACCGACCCTATTTGTAAGGGGCTTTTTATGCTTTTTATGAAAAAAATAATAAATAAAACAAATTGTTCTAAACAATGATTAATCACAATATATCGAGGTAAACTGACATCACAGAGAAACTTTCAGTTGTATCATCAACTTGTATGGAGTTTTAGAATCTCTCGATATCTTGCTCCAAAAAAAAACAAATGCCTACTGACATACCTTTTTTTTTTTTTAGAGCATCGATAGGAAACACGCCTAATTTTTTGTTTGGCCTTATCAATCTCAGTCCTTAGTTATATGTAGAAATCGTGCTTTTTTAGTGATTCACAAAACAGACTCCACGATACATGTATTGTCAGAGAAAATGTAAGAGTGCGTGGTTCAGTGGTAGAGCGCCAAACTCCAGATCAAGAGTCATGGGTTCGATCCTCGCCGCGGCCACGTTATTTATCCTTGAGCAAGATAATTAATCCACATTGCTTAGTACTGGTTCTACCCAGGAAGCCATCGAGAGTGATTAATCTAAGTTGCAATAACGTGTTTCGCAATCAATGTAAAATAAATATGTTTACTTGTTTCGCAATCGATGTAAAATAAATATGTTCAAACTAAAGAGAAAGCATTCAATATATATCGCATGTATCCCCCTATTGGCGTGTAACACGTTAGCAAATTGTTTTGCACACCCTGTTCGCATATTTACACACCCGGTTCTTAAATTTCTGCCTCATACACTGATGTAAGTTAATGGTTGATTTTTTTTTTTTGTGGTGGAGGCGGACCACCCACTTTTCATGAGTGGAACCAGTACTGTACCAGTGCCCCAGATAAGCAGCGTATCTGCGTATTTCACTCAATTAAAATTGCCAAATACCCAATTTATTTCTCCGACATGCGTACCAGATACGTTAGCAATTTCCTTTTCACTCAAACATTTTAATTTTCGGGCGTATCGACAGTGTTCAAATGATTGATGGATTGGTGTTTTCATGCGTATTCCATTATTTACAAAAAGCAGATTTTACTTCCGGTGTTTAGCTTGTCTGGGACGTTACATGATTATCGATAAAGTGGAGCAGTAAAAGAGAATACTATATAGTTGAATATGTACGCTATACCAGCCTATACTATTGTTAGTCGTCTGGGCGCTTTGTTTACTTTTACGATTAAAATGTTGAAACGTGGACGTAAACCGATGTGTTACCGTTAAGAAACACTTCTGAAATTAACACGTGATTAGTGTTTCTATGGAAATTAATCATTAATAATGATTAATCATTGACAAACCACTGCCATGAATAACAAGTCAATAAAGCTCACATAAAGACGGGTAAGTTACCTTGCTTGTTTTACATTTGATCCCCAATTCACCCTATTATTTTCGAAAATTTGAAATTCACTCAATTTTAATTTCATGAGTGAAATACCCAATAAGTCCAAAAGTTATCTGGGACACGGACTGTTACACTTCCCGCCATCTGTAAAATCGATACTTGCATCACTTACAAGTCGAGCTCCCTCACTTACCAACTTTACATGCTTCTTACGGCCAAGAGGTGCTGCATAGTGGGCCTCGTACCACTGTCTGAATGGTGTGGCGTCGATCTGTATGATGCAACTCTTCACAAGGGTCTTTGTTCTGACAAGCTCGTTGTTACTAGCATTGTACACAACATCGATCATCCTAGTCTTTCGTGAGATGGCTACAAAATCAAATTCATAATTTTAAAACATGCAACCAAATTATGAATATTTACGCGTGATGTTATGAAAAATTATGTTACCGTTACTAAATTTTATATAGTCAAATACCTTTGCACACTCGGTATCAGGGCTTCCACTAAGGTTCAAATTTAGGAAGTTCGAACATCCTGTGTATCAAATTTGGAAGTTCATGGGGAAAATTTAGGAAGTTCCAGTGTTTGGGCATGGCATTCATACTAAGTCTTTGAGTCAGTGATTCTGCATGGTGGTGAGAGAAACAACACATCTAAATTGTTAACAAAACAAGAGGTCAATGACCTTGAAGCTCTACTGATAGATTTTGATAGCTAGGTGATCAGCATTCCTGTGAAGTTTCATAGAATGTCAAGTAGTTTCAGAGGAGTAGTCGCTACAAGTTTAAGTTTTTACTATATAACTCTAGGTAAACAAAGATGGCCACTGGCAGCCATGTTTAATGTCGAATCAAAGTAATTTTCGACAAGGATCAACATCTCGTCATTCTGATCATTTCAGAAAAAGTCCCATATCAATATCACTTACAGCTTTCAAGAAGTAGTCGCTACAAACTTTTTTTTAAAAAATCTGTTTTTAGCCATGGCGGCCATCTTGAATTTCCGGCCGACCTAAAGAAATTCTGGGATCAATTAGACATCAAGAGCAACATTCCTGTGAAGTTTCATAAAAATGTGTCGAGTAGTTTCAGAGAAGTAGTCGCTACAAGTTGTTACTATATAAATCTATTGTAAACAAAGATGGCCGCTAGCAGCCATGTTTAAAGTTGCATCGAAATAAATTTCGACAAGGATCAACATCATGTCATGATGATCATTTTAGAAAATGTCCCATATCAATATCACTTAACAGTTTTCAAGAAGTAGTCGCTATAAATGTATTTATTTTAAATCTATTTTTAGCCGTGGCGGCCATTTTGAATTTGCGGCCAGCCTGAAATTTTGCTAGGATCAACTAGACATCAAGAGAAACATTCCTGTTAAGTTTCATGAACATCCGTCGAGTAGTTTCAGAGGAGTAGTCGATACAAGTTTTTACTATATAACTCTATGTAAGCAAAGATGGCCGCTGGCAGCCATGTTTAACGTCAAATCAAAACGATTTTTGACAACGACCAACATCATGTCATGCTGATCATTCTAGAAAAAGTCCAATATCAATATCAACTTTGTGGTTAATGAATATAAATTAAGCAATTTGGCATCGAGATTATACTGCTACTTTCATTTTGTGAAATGTGCGGCTTGGCCAATTATCTAATTAACTCCCTCTCCTCTCACCAGCCATGCGTGTGACCCTTGATAAAAACTGGACAAAACCGGTTTTACCTGTCAATTACAGGCTCCACTGAGTTTTAATTGCTTCACAGCTTGTTACATCAGCAGTCTCAAATAAAATTAGATTAGATGGGCGGGGCGGGGCTATAATCGGTAATTTACAGATTATAGAACGTCCGTAGTAAAGAATCGCGGCGTACTTTGGTTTTGGAAGTACACTGTACGCCTTTGATGTTAATTTTCGCTGTACAACTACGATTATTGGACGTAATTTACGGCCATACACCCGTTAACGGAAGCCCCGTCGGTATGTCACGAATAAAATCTTGCCTGATCCAATAATGATGGCACAGCAGTATGGGTTTCCTTGCTGTTTGCATAGAGCTCCGTTATTGGGCTATATTCCGAAAGGCAAAACATTTTTTTTTCACCCCGATTTCCCAATTGAAAAAAAAAGGAAAAAAGGAGCATGTGATCGATAAAAAACACTTTTAAATGCCTCCGTGACCTTGGTGGACTGTGTTTTATGATTCCCCATTGTGATAGTATGGGTTATGTTCCCAAAAAATAGAAGGAAAAAAACACTGCAGAGAGGCTTCAGATATCAACTGAATGCATCAGTACTTCAGCCGAAAGATGGTGTTATGTTGGATCATCACGAGTCTCTCGGATTAAGCTTTATATCCCAGTGGTTTTTTCCCTCTATACTTCGGGAACATGACCCCCTTTTTCTACTAAATTTTATGTTTTTCTTTCAATTGAGAATTTTTTGTCTCAAAATTGGGGGAAAAAAATTATGTTTTGGCATTGGGAATATAGCCCACTAACGGCTATAAAAACAGTCTCCTCAACAGTGTATTAGGCAGAAATTCAAGAACTGGATGTGCTAATATAAAAACAGGGTGTGCAAAATAATTTGCTAACATGTGCTATGCGCCAATTCACGACAAGTGGGTGTCTCTGGAGTAATTTATTTTCACAGATAAAGGTGAAAAAGGTGCATTTTAGATAATATTTCCTCTATAAATGTATATAAACATAACAATATCGAGAAAGTAAGAGTTTGGAAGTGTTGTTTAGCAAAAAAATAAAAAATAAATAAATTACCCCCACCCACTATTGGCTGCGATTTTTCAGAAACGGCCGTGCAAAAGACGGCTGCACGGTTGGCTGGCTAATACACTGCTCCTCAAAAAAACACTACTCGCACAAACCTTTGGAACAAACCCCTGGAGCAAACCCCTGGAATTATTTCAAAATTGAAGACGAATCATAATCTCCATGCATACAAACCTTCGGAACCCCAGGAATAATTTCCAGTTTCAAGACGAAGAGCTCTGTATTTTTTATTTCCACCGTGTGTTCTGATGGTGTGAATGCGTCTGGGTCCAATCTATAAAATCAGATGTTGACAATATTAGTGATGAGTAAAATTAAGATAATACATTCAAATTTAAAACAAATAATTTAATTACGAAAAACCCACTCGACACAAAAGATAGCCGCATGTGGTCTGTTAAATTGGTCATAAGTTTTGTTAGCTTTTTAGATTCTGCCTGGCAAACCTGCAGAGAGAATTCCCTAGAAGGGCAACTACTTCAAAAATATAAGATTAAAATAACCTTGGTATTGGATGTTGGACGACCTAATTCAAACTTCCTCTTCTTTCGCATCTGGTTCATGCGACCACCAGTCGCCCTTCGCTTGTGCCATTTGTCCCGGGAAATACCTGCATAATATATTTGGATTAACATTATACATATAATGACACAGTAGTTGACCGTATCGGTATCTACTGGAAACTTTCAACCAGTATGTGGCTACCATGTTGTATATATTTATTATATACCTATCAATAATATATACATCGTACTTTCATTTTCTTACAATGGAATACAACCTGCATCACACTACAGGTTATCACTATGCTACTAAAAATAATTTAGCAAAACAAATCAATGTTTATTTTACCAAGCTGCAATGATAAAAACTGCACCTTTGTCGATTTTAGAGACACAAAAAACATTTGTCGAAGTAGAGTTTTGTTTACTAGATCCGTCATTTAATTTTTGTCATTTTGCATATTAATTAAATTCCCGTGATATTCTCGCGCGCAGTGAAGGCATCATAATGCCCGCATCAAATAACTCCACTACCGAGTGACAAAATCAGGCGCGTACCTGTAGGCTTTCCCCCATTACGCAAGAATGGGTTTGACATTGCTAGGGGAGTAGGTGCTGGTGGGATCGGGGTTTGGGGGGGGGGGGGGAGGGGGGACATGCTCCACTGGAAATTTTTTTTGGGGGGGGTGGGGACATGCTCCACTGGATTTTTTTAAAAAATAGACGCTAAATTTTGTGTTTTGGCGTATTTTGGTAGCAAAATGATGAACCAAAAATTCAAATGATGAACCAAAAATACACGGATTTTCTACAGATTTTGATATTTTTACTACAAGACTAATTTAGTGTTATGCCAACAAGCTCCATATGTCAGATATGTTCAAATAATGTATAAAATACATTAAAAAGTTTTGCATCTCAGATTTTCATTACACATCTGCGTAAATGGGGGGATTTTAGGAGTGGAACTTTTCTCGGAGCATAATATATAGGATTTAAAATTAAAAGATGAACAATGAATATTGTTCAGAGAATTTCGAGTGCCAAAAGAAAAAGTTAGTCGCAATTTTGCAGGAATATTTATCGCCGCACTGGTCGCGATCACGGGACTCCTGACTTGAATAATAACAAATGTAGGAATTTTAATATTTTTTTAACTTCGTCTGAAAAGGGTTAAACATGACAACTTTAAAATAATTGATCATAAATGTAACAAATATTTCGGTTCAGATCGGTGAATAAATATTGATAATCACTTCAGATGCTTGAAATGTTATCTCAATGCATACTTTCTTAGATATATTGACTTCAAACCAAGAGGGTAGCTCCCTCGCGGGAGAGAAGAACCACGTTATTATAGGGACTGCTCTGACAGATCTACGAAATATCAAAACTGTAAAAAGGGCAGAGAAGGCTCGGATTAGGGATGGCGCTTCTGAACAGACATTTAGTTTGTCGGTAGGCCATCAACTTTTCCTGGGTAGAACAAGTACTATACCACTCCCACCATCAATAAGAATCGAAGCATTTTTTTTTAAACCAAAATTCGGCACTGTTCCTCACTTGAAATATTATATTTTCCCCCCTTTTTTGAGAAAAAAATCCCCTAAAAAAACAGAGTGAAAGTGCATGACTGTTTTATCAGTCATCACCATGTTTTCACTATAGGACAGGGTTTGAATTTAACCTTTGCAAGTGGCAATAATATCTACTCGCATAATGAAAAATGAACTTGCACAATTTTACAACTTTTATTTTACCAAAACACGACAGTGACCACACGCGGCCGATTCACTAGAGCTACCTTCCTCAGCACATGGTGCTGGCTGATTGTCGAAGACAGTCAGCAATTCATCGCTTGTCTTTTTTTTTTTGTTTGTTGATTTCGAAAAAATCAGAAATTCACTTCATTATTGATTCAACTATCTGCAAAACGCTTGCATTTTGACTAGAAGAGCAATTACAATAACGTCTAAAATGTGGGCCGGGCTAATTTCACTATTTTCGAACAGATATTGTATTGACAAGAGGGGGGGGATTGGGCGGAAATACTCATGGACTGTTATGATTATGGGGGCATGGGTACAGCAATAAGGCAGTGAACTACTTTGAAAAAGAGACTTAACGTCAGTTTTTCCATCCTAATTTACCTAGCATGTCAGTGACACTGGCATGTTGGGAATAGTTAATTAGGGTCCATCGAGCTGCTCTTCTTTGGATCATTTCTATTTTATTGACTTATGTCTTTGTGGGCTCCAGTCAGGGGAAGAATACCCAAGAAGGATTTTGGAGCAAATGCTATATTTGTATCCAACATTGCAACAACCAAGCAAGTTTATTGAAATCTTGAAAAGCATGCATACTTTTCCAGATATAATTCCTGCCATTATGGTCCTTAAGGCTTTAGGACAGTGTGCAGAACCCACAGAAAGAAAGATATGGTTTCACAGAGGAAAGTTTAACCGACTCACCAAGGGGTCTGTTAAGTTAAACACCGACTAACAACTGTTGCACACAGGGGTGGGGGTATATGATACCAGACCCGGTGCTGTTGCAATAACTGTTAAAGTACTATGATCGGCGACAGTCATCAAAACACGACCATCAACATCACAAACAACAGGTTTGGGGTGACCACTTTTAACTTCAAATATTCTGCGTTTGAAACCTCAGTACGGTAAATAATCAATATAAACAAAAAGGAGTTGAGTTAAAGCAAACAAATCAATTATTGAAATATTTTTTTTTGAGTCTGAATTTACGATGACGGCGGATGAAATTTGGGATATTGGAAAAACATTACTGACCCATGTTGGCTGACTATAGGAAAAGACCGATTCTCGTAAAATCTCGCACAAGTAGACTTCCGGTTAAGGGAAGCAACTCGTAAAACAATCCTCTAATGAGGCCCGGTTAAGTTAATTATCTCTTGGGAACATACACAAAACAAATAGATAGAAAACGGTGAAGTGCATCTCAATTTCACGCGGGACAGTGCTTAGATATTGAAAACCAGCTACATTATACACATATTGCACATTTGCATCAAAACCTACAACCAGTTAAAGTATAGCAAAAATAAAAATAAATAAATAAATTAAATTAAATTAAATTAAATTAAATTAAATTAAATTAAATTAAATTAAATTAAATTAAATTAAATTAAATTAAATTAAATTAAATTAAATTAATAAATAAATAAATAAATCAATCAAAAAATAAATAATTTCACTATAAAAATCCCTTAAGGATGTTGGCTGGGCAAGTTTTGACATTTTCAAGCCTAAGAATTTTATTTTTTAAATCGAAGTTTTATTTTACAACAGAATTGTTTCATTTTTTGCATTCTAGTAGATATAGATATAATGTAGGATTTAAGTTGGTAGATTCTAACATATCAAATGTTAAGCAAAATTAGTTTTCCCATATATTTTCCGTCATTTGTGATCATGTTTTGTTGTCAACAAAATAGAGTGTATCTGTAGCTCTAGAATCGTGGCTGTTATGGTAGTGTGTACCTACCATATATAGAGTCATGATTCCTTGTTCTTCAGTTTTTTTCAGGACCCCGAACCAACCCCCGTTCGAACTTTTCCGGCGAGGTTTCTGAAGGCATCACGCAATGCCTGCATAAACAACCACCGTATTTCAACAGAACAAACCTTAAATACCACAACTGCATGCAGAAGACTTAAGACACGCCGATATTGTCAGTGTTCGAAGACCGCTGTTAGAGGTCCGACATTTTCATTGTTTACATTCAAAATAATCTCGTTGGTCGTGTGACGTCTCGTTCCTTAAATAAATTAAATTATATCTATAAAAACGTTTAAAACCTGTCCCTACTCACACACCTGACGCTTTCCTGTTAACGTTGTCGATTTATGTCAGCTGTGGGCGGGTTTAAGTTTCCAAATCAGTGCGAGATATGACGAAATATATGGATAGTCGTACGAAAATGCCTAAGATCGACGAGGTATTCTTCTGTTTGGTGAGTTTTATGCATGCACGCGTGCTATTTAAGGTTTAATCTATTGAAATACGGCGGTTGTTTATGCAGACATTGCTTGATTTCATCAGAAACCTCTCTTGATGGGGTTTACCCGAATACCTAAACATTCTGTAAAGGGTTGCATCGTAGCTCTATGGTATAGGTACACACCATAAGAGCTACGATTTTCGCAGCTAGCTCTGAGTAGAATTTATCCTTTGCTATATATAAAATAAGACTTTTGTTTTTCAGTAGTGGAATACATATATAAAAGTCAATACTGAGCTAATTTTATTTTCGATCTCTATGTCAAAATAACTCCAAAATGAGTGTAAAGAATTTTTGATAAAATATCATTAGAAGCCTATATTTTTTTTATTGTCATAGGACCTTGTCATATACAAGTTTTAAAAAAAGTTTAGGATTAGAACATACGTTTTCATCTTGAAATGTTTTTCAGTAAAACAAAATGGGTGGGGTACCATTCATATATGTTTGCTTTTTAAAGTAAAAAGACGAATGAGGATTACAATTGTTTGTATATGTTTTGAAAGATATGTATATATATAATAAATGTAATGTTATGAAAAAAAAATGCGAAAATGTTCAATGACTCTATTTTTCCTCTTTTAGTGAAATTTTGGAGTTAGAAATATGCGTCTTTTTTCAAAGACGTCTTGTGGAAAAAAAGTGTGATGACCTACCCTTTTTTTGATAATTTTGTATCTAAATTATACCAAAGAAGCTTTAAATATCAGTTAAAACAATCTCAGCACTACGTCCCTTTCCCAGCCAACGTGATGAGGAATAGTAAATGGTCCACCTGATGAGGAATAGTAAATGGTCCACCTGATGAGGAATAGTAAATGGTCCACCTGATGGGGAATAGTAAATGGTCTACCTGATGAGGAATAGCAAATGGTCCACCTGATGAGGAATAGTAAATGGTCCACCTGATGAGGAATAGTAAATGGTCCACCTGATGAGGAATAGCAAATGGTCCACCTGATGAGGAATAGTAAATGGTCCACCTGATGAGGAATAGTAAATGGTCTGATGAGGAATAGTAAATGGTCCACCTGATGAGGAATAGTAAATGGTCCACCTGATGAGGAATAGTAAATGGTCCACCTGATGGGGAATAGTAAATGGTCCACCTGATGAGGAATAGCAAATGGTCCACCTGATGAGGAATAGTAAATGGTCCAACTGATGAGGAATAGTAAATGGTCCACCTGATGAGGAATAGCAAATGGTCCACCTGATGAGGAATAGTAAATGGTCCACCTGATGAGGAATAGTAAATGGTCCACCTGATGAGGAATAGTAAATGGTCCGCCTGATAAGGAATAGTTAATGGTCCACATGATGAGGAATAGTAAATGGTCCACCTGATGAGGAATAGTAAATGGTCCACCTGATGAGGAATAGTAAATGGTCCACCTGATGAGGAATAGTAAACGGCCCACCTGATAGTCCACCTGATAGTCCACCTGATAGTTTGGCTACCCGAGAGAGTTTCCAATCTCATTGTTATTAGGTCTGTGGTGGGAACTGTATCTGCTTTGTTTGCGGAATGTGTCCTGTATGTGATATCTATTATACATGCCATTAGGTCTGTGGTGGGAACTGTATCTGCTTCGTTTGCGGAATGTGTCCTGCATGTGATAACTATTATACATGCCATTTGGTCTGTGGTGGGAACTATATCTGCTTCGTTTGCGGAATGTGTCCTGCATGTGATATCTATTATACATGCCATTAGGTCTGTGGTGGGAACTGTATCTGCTTTATTTGCGGAATGTGTCCTGTATGTGATATCTATTATACATGCCATTAGGTCTGTGGTGGGAACTGTATCTGCTTTATTTGCGGAATGTGTCCTGCATGTGATATCTATTATACATGCCATTAGGTCTGTGGTGGGAACTGTATCTGCTTTATTTGCGGAATGTGTCCTGCATGTGATATCTATTATACATGCCATTAGGTCTGTGGTGGGAACTATATCTGCTTTGTTTGCGGAATGTGTCCTGCATGTGATATCTATTATACATGCCATTTGGTCTGTGGTGGGAACTATATCTGCTTTATTTGCGGAATGTGTCCTGTATGTGATATTTATTATACATGCCATTTGGTCTGTGGTGTGAACTATATCTGCTTTATTTGCGGAATGTGTCCTGCATGTGATATCTATTATACATGCCATTAGGTCTGTGGTGGGAACTATATCTGCTTTGTTTGCGGAATGTGTCCTGTATGTGATATTTATTATACATGCCATTAGGTCTGTGGTGGGAACTGTATCTGCTTTATTTGCGGAATGTGTCCTGCATGTGATATCTATTATACATGCCATTTGGTCTGTGGTGGGAACTATATCTGCTTTGTTTGCGGAATGTGTCCTGTATGTGATATTTATTATACATGCCATTAGGTCTGTGGTGGGAACTATATCTGCTTTATTTGCGGAATGTGTCCTGTATGTGATATCTATTATACATGCCATTTGGTCTGTGGTGGGAACTGTATCTGCTTTATTTGCGGAATGTGTCCTACATGTTATATCTATTATACATGCCATTAGGTCTGTGGTGTGAACTATATCTGCTTTGTTTGCGGAATGTGTCCTGTATGTGATATTTATTATACATGCCATTTGGTCTGTGGTGTGAACTATATCTGCTTTGTTTGCGGAATGTGTCCTGCATGTGATATCTATTATACATGCCATTAGGTCTGTGGTGGGAACTGTATCTGCTTTATTTGCGGAATGTGTCCTGTATGTGATATTTATTATACATGCCATTTGGTCTGTGGTGTGAACTATATCTGCTTTGTTTGCGGAATGTGTCCTGTATGTGATATCTATTATACATGCCATTTGGTCTGTGGTGGGAACTGTATCTGCTTTATTTGCGGAATGTGTCCTGTATGTGATATTTATTATACATGCCATTTGGTCTGTGGTGGGAACTGTATCTGCTTTATTTGCGGAATCTGTCCTGTATGTGATATTTATTATACATGCCATTAGGTCTGTGGTGGGAACTGTATCTGCTTTATTTGCGGAATGTGTCCTGTATGTGATATTTATTATACATGCCATTTGGTCTGTGGTGTGAACTATATCTGCTTTAATTGCGGAATGTGTCCTGTATGTGATATCTATTATACATGCCATTAGGTCTGTGGTGGGAACTGTATCTGCTTTGTTTGCGGAATGTGTCCTGTATGTGATATCTATTATACATGCCATTTGGTCTGTGGTGTGAACTATATCTGCTTTATTTGCGGAATGTGTCCTGTATGTGATATTTATTATACATGCCATTTGGTCTGTGGTGTGAACTATATCTGCTTTGTTTGCGGAATGTGTCCTGTATGTGATATCTATTATACATGCCATTAGGTCTGTGGTGGGAACTGTATCTGCTTTGTTTGCGGAATGTGTCCTGTATGTGATATCTATTATACATGCCATTAGGTCTGTGGTGGGAACTGTATCTGCTTTGTTTGCGGAATGTGTCCTGTATGTGATATCTATTATACATGCCATTTGGTCTGTGGTGGGAACTATATCTGCTTCGTTTGCGGAATGTGTCCTGTATGTGATATTTATTATACATGCCATTTGGTCTGTGGTGTGAACTATATCTGCTTTGTTTGCGGAATGTGTCCTGTATGTGATATCTATTATACATGCCATTAGGTCTGTGGTGGGAACTGTATCTGCTTTGTTTGCGGAATGTGTCCTGTATGTGATATTTATTATACATGCCATTAGGTCTGTGGTGGGAACTGTATCTGCTTTGTTTGCGGAATGTGTCCTGTATGTGATATTTATTATACATGCCATTAGGTCTGTGGTGGGAACTGTATCTGCTTTGTTTGCGGAATGTGTCCTGTATGTGATATTTATTATACATGCCATTAGGTCTGTGGTGGGAACTGTATCTGCTTTATTTGCGGAATGTGTCCTGCATGTGATATCTATTATACATGCCATTTGGTCTGTGGTGGGAACTGTATCTGCTTTGTTTGCGGAATGTGTCCTGTATGTGATATCTATTATACATGCCATTTGGTCTGTGGTGGGAACTATATCTGCTTCGTTTGCGGAATGTGTCCTGTATGTGATATTTATTATACATGCCATTAGGTCTGTGGTGGGAACTATATCTGCTTTGTTTGCGGAATGTGTCCTGCATGTGATATCTATTATACATGCCATTTGGTCTGTGGTGGGAACTGTATCTGCTTTATTTGCGGAATGTGTCCTGTATGTGATATCTATTATACATGCCATTAGGTCTGTGGTGGGAACTGTATCTGCTTTGTTTGCGGAATGTGTCCTGTATGTGATATCTATTATACATGCCATTTGGTCTGTGGTGGGAACTATATCTGCTTCGTTTGCGGAATGTGTCCTGTATGTGATATTTATTATACATGCCATTTGGTCTGTGGTGTGAACTATATCTGCTTTGTTTGCGGAATGTGTCCTGTATGTGATATCTATTATACATGCCATTAGGTCTGTGGTGGGAACTGTATCTGCTTTGTTTGCGGAATGTGTCCTGTATGTGATATTTATTATACATGCCATTAGGTCTGTGGTGGGAACTGTATCTGCTTTGTTTGCGGAATGTGTCCTGTATGTGATATTTATTATACATGCCATTAGGTCTGTGGTGGGAACTGTATCTGCTTTATTTGCGGAATGTGTCCTGCATGTGATATCTATTATACATGCCATTTGGTCTGTGGTGGGAACTGTATCTGCTTTGTTTGCGGAATGTGTCCTGTATGTGATATCTATTATACATGCCATTTGGTCTGTGGTGGGAACTATATCTGCTTCGTTTGCGGAATGTGTCCTGTATGTGATATTTATTATACATGCCATTAGGTCTGTGGTGGGAACTATATCTGCTTTGTTTGCGGAATGTGTCCTGCATGTGATATCTATTATACATGCCATTTGGTCTGTGGTGGGAACTGTATCTGCTTTATTTGCGGATGTGTCCTGTATGTGATATTTATTATACATGCCATTAGGTCTGTGGTGGGAACTATATCTGCTTCGTTTGCGGAATCTGTCCTGTATGTGATATTTATTATACATGCCATTAGGTCTGTGGTGGGAACTATATCTGCTTTGTTTGCGGAATGTGTCCTGCATGTGATATCTATTATACATGCCATTTGGTCTGTGGTGGGAACTGTATCTGCTTTATTTGCGGAATGTGTCCTGTATGTGATATTTATTATACATGCCATTTGGTCTGTGGTGGGAACTATATCTGCTTCGTTTGCGGAATGTGTCCTGTATGTGATATTTATTATACATGCCATTTGGTCTGTGGTGGGAACTATATCTTCTTTGTTTGCGGAATGTGTCCTGTATGTGATATCTATTATACATGCCATTTGGTCTGTGGTGGGAACTATATCTGCTTTATTTGCGGAATGTGTCCTGTATGTGATATTTATTATACATGCCATTAGGTCTGTGGTGGGAACTGTATCTGCTTTATTTGCGGAATGTGTCCTGTATGTGATATCTATTATACATGCCATTTGGTCTGTGGTGTGAACTATATCTGCTTTATTTGCGGAATGTGTCCTGTATGTGATATCTATTATACATGCCATCTATGATGTTCATTGTATCTCTCGATTCCTCAACATCTTACAAACATTGTACACTACTCAACTTTTATAATCGGTCACTTTTCAAAGAATTATATATTTTCTAATAATTCATATTTTCATTTGAAATTTTAAAGGGACACATAGCAATCTTGAAGTATTTGAAATGGATGTCTCGATTTATATATCCAGTATCAATTTTAATTTTACCCTGGTTACATTTAAATAAATAAAATTTTAAGTACTATTTCATCTTATTATGCTATAAGTTTTAATATATTATTGGTGCAATGATCAGATATCAAAAATTATTAATATTTAAAAACAAATGGCTTAATACAATTCTTATAATTAACATTAATGATTGAACAAATGCAATTTATGTAGAAAAACTAACGGGAAGCCGCTAGTTTTTAAAAAATCAAGATTGCCATGTGTCTCTTTAACTGGCGTCGTTTAACAAATATCGCTAGCGATTTATAAACAATCTGCGTTGATTAGACTAAAACTTAATTAAATATTGGTATGTGTTTCTTTGATTTCCAGTTTTTAGTATTCGTGTTATTTTCAAAAAACCTGGATGACCGATTATAAAAGTTGAGTAGTGTATAGTGTCTTGTTATGATGGCATTTTAGCATGAATAATGGTTACATATTGGTGTGTAAACTAGACTCTACTGACATGATGACACAGTTCGTTTAAACCTCAAGGCGTATAGTTTTGATGTATATGGTCGCTGACATTTCTTTTTTATTTGATTTAAATGAAAATAACACCTGTCAGAATGACTGGTGTACACTAACTATCAGTTATAGGAAGTCAGAGTATATCAGACAGATGCAATGGACATGCTACAAAACAAATAGTGCATGGTCTCATCTTGTTATTTGCGCTCATCTCGGAGTTTAAACCAGAGACTTCCATTGATAACTGTATAGAACTTATCATCTTTCAAAGTAACAGTCTGCAAATGGTCACAAATTGAAGACAATTATGTTTAGAATGTAGTGGTATTTCCAAAATAGTTCTATGTTAGGGTTGAGCTACAAGCTACTGCGGAGTTCGTAGCTCGTGAGTATTGTTGAGCGTACTGCGGTTCGAGAGTCGAGTTGTAGAACGTACAGGCTGACCAAGGAACAGGTACAGCTCAGCGTTTGATGCTGATAATTGACATGTCGCCAGTACTTAGATATCTCAACCCTACTGAGTATACTGACAATAGTTTATATAACATAGTTGCACGTGCTTTATACACGTTGTTTGTCGGAGGTGTCGTTCTGGTTTGATTGGTTGAAATGGATAAATGATTGACAACTGGCGACATGTTAATTGAACCGTTGTAGATTGATACAAATTGTTCAAAGTGGTGAACATACGTTCGAAACCTAATAGTTATCTAAGTGATAGCTCAGGCTAGTGTCCAGCCCAACCTATGAGGCTGAGACATCCCTATTAGCATAGGGTTATAGCTCATTGCAGTGTTTAGTACGACGTACGATGCTGAAACACTTAGATTTTAAGTGGTAAGTTTTGCAAGATCGTGTTCAAACCCTTTATTTCACTATATTGCGGATATATTGTTACATAGTTGTAGGTTTGAACAGGTAAAGTTCGAACCAATTGTTTAGTTAGAAATCAACGGATGTTGCTAAGAGCTCATTGACTGTGTTTTAGAATCATTGCTTTGAACTATTGTAAAAGTTGGTATAATCATAAAGCAGATAGCCTGAGGAAATTTTAATATATAGAAGGTTCAACGTTTTATGTGTTGAACATCGCTGTCTGAAACGTTGTGTTAATGTTCAAACTAAATTAAGCTGGACTGTATACTCAGCTTAAGACCCACCTTATGAAAGGACTCGTTTTTAAAATGCATGGGGGTTCGAAGGAATTAATAAGTGCGTTCATGTCGCAAAAAGGTTAATTTAAAACTCCAACTCCTGACATTACCGTGTGTCATAAGAGAATTTCGCCTTCAACTTTCGGGTTTGCGACAGTTTTCGCCTTGTGGAAAGGGTTATAAACAGGACAAAAAGTCGCAAAGTCGAAAAGTCGAAATGGCCGCATCTCGTCTTTCATAGATTTGAGTATATGCACAATATCTACTTCCTAGAGCACTGTTCAAATCAGACCATACACTATCTATTATGCATTCTTTATCAACCAAAGTTTTAAAGATAGCTACGTTTCATATTTACTTTTTTTTTTATCTAAAAAAGCTTATAATCATGAAGTGACAAAATACAACCCGACGGATTATGAAGGAGCTGTTTCCATAGGGACTCACAGCAATCGTTCATTATTTTCAACAAAATGATTTCTTTCCATAACAAAGAAAAGGGAAATAACTCGAGGCCACATCTTCCTTATTCAAAATGTACAAGTGTATTTATACAAACAATGTTTGGCATATTATAGCCGCCTATTAATTGTAATGACTAAGATAATATTAATTTTAGGAAAAAACACCCCGCCCCCTCCTGCCGCCCCAATCACAACCTCCTCCAATTATAAAACTATAACTATTCACGTGTAGATTGAATGTATGTATATGCTTTTGTGTATCACGAAAAACTGTAAAGTGTAAGTGAATAAAGAATATGTTCTGTTCTGTTCTGTTCTATAAAACTAACGGGACACCGCTTTAAAGGAAAATATACAAATTAGTTCAATGAATACATGTTCAGCTTTTGAATATGCGGTTACACAGGAAACATATCTAGGCATACCATTCATATGTTTTACATATTTGCCACAAATGTATTCCGAATATGTATTTCATATGAACGTTACACATGTGTAATATATATGAACATATTTTTTACTAAATACAATCAAAACAGTTTATTTAACAATTTTCTAAACTATTCTACAAACTTTATTGCAATGCTATATATATTTAATGTATATTAGTTTCATATGAAATATATATGTATACATTTCATATGTGACACAGTTGTATTATTTTAACATGGATACTATCTGTAGTACATATGTGGCACATATGTATCATTTGCATATGTGGCACATATGTAAATAACATGTTGTACAGATGAAACTAACATGCAACTAATAAGACAGTAACACATATCCTGTACAAACGAAGACACTTTCGTAGACGTTATCTTTCTTTGAAGCGTGAAATGTGTACAGCACAGTCCTCAAGTTTGTTTTGCTGTTTACATGTTTAGTGCCTAAATAAGGCGGAATACAATACACACTATTTCAGAGAAGAGTACAAACAAACATACTTCGTTTAGAGAATGAATACATATATTACAGTGGAATAGTTATAACTTTTACGTTCCATCAATGGCATTTTATGTTATCACCAGTATCAATATTGTGTTTAAATAAGGTATTTACAAGAATACATAGAAACTCTGACTACCGTTACATTCGACTGTGTAGATCTATGGTTGTATACCCGTTTATCCATATAATGAACAGAACAGAACAGAACATACTTTTATTGACTTTTACGTTAAGTACATCATCATAATATATATACAACAATTACAAAATACATAATTAAATCACGTGTAACATACAAAGTATATGATTTATATCAGCTCTAAAAAGGATGATCTATAAAGTGTTCACACATGCGTTATAGATATTCTATGTGACATCGCACATTTGAGATATAAAGCCAATTTTAAAAGAATCATTTTGTTTTCAGTTTGCAATAATTCGATGAATTTAAACATACTTGGTCTATTACAATAATATTGAGCTATGTATTTCCTCCTTATATCGGAGTAACCTGGGCATTTTAGAATGAAATGAAACTCATCTTCAATATCTTGAGTATTACAATATTGACAAAAACGTTCATTTCTTTCAATCCTATTGATACCATACCGACCTGCTTGAATTCTTAGAGAATGTGACGATAACCTTATTCTACTTACTAAACTTCTTAAATCGCATGGCAATACATCTAAGTATATTTCATAATGAAAATGATTTTTCACATTGTTATACAAATCTAAGACACCAGAATTTTGTTTATCTGCATACCACTTTTGCAAAAAACAATCGATTATTCTTTGTTTGAATACTAATACAAATGACCTACAAACAACTGTATCAGGGTTATCCCATACCCAATTGAAACCATATTCATACAGTAACGTTTTAACATTAGATAACCAGTTCTTTTTGCCATTAACACACTCGTCATAGGCCATATTATAAACCTGTTTCAATATAATATTATCAGTATTTAACAACTTAAACCAATACTTAACAATTTTAACATATCTCGAAATATACAAAGGATAACGTCCTAATTCACCGTAAACAGCAGCTGTACAAGTACTTACTTTAACATTTAATATTTTCTTACAAAATTTTAAGTGTATTCTTTCAATTTCTTTAGACTTACTTAAGCCCCATATTTCCGATGCATAACCCAAGACTGAGCCAACAAATGCATCAAAAAGTTGACAAAGTAATTTAGGTTTAAGTTTATATTTACGACAATTTACTAATAAAACATTAAGGGCTTTCAAAGCTTTACCAACTAATTGTTCTTGGTTAAGTGAAAAATTACCAGTATAATTAAACACGGTACCCAAATAATTAAAATCATCAACTACTTCTAATCACAGATCTTTGTTAATATTTCTGTGTTCTAATTTACTGTTATTATAAGTGAATTCCTCATTTGGTAATAGTCTACCTCTTTTCCTAAAAAACATAACTTTAGTTTTAAGCGTATTCACTTCAAGACTCCATTTTTTACAATAACAATTTAACAAATCGAGGCTACTCTGTATTTCTTCTGGTGAATTTCCAAGGATAACCATATCATCAGCAAAAAGTAGTAACATTAAAACAATATCACCTATCTTTAAACCAGAATTTATATCTTGTTGCAAAAACAACTCTAAGTCTTCAAGAAATAGAGAAAATAAGATTGGAGAGATTACCTCCCCTTGACGTAAACCTACAGCATATTCGAAGAATTCAGAATAAGTTTGACAAGACCTGACACAAGACTTTATCTTTAAATACATATCTCTTATTATTCTGCACATTTTACCTTGCATTCCCTGGTTATATATTTTTAACCACAATGCATTTCTATAAATACAGTCATATGCTTTTTTAAGGTCAACAAATACACAATACAACCTTTTATTCTCGTTTACATATTTCTGAATAACGGTTAACAACACAAATAATGCATCAACAGTAGATCTTCCTTTTCTAAATCCAAATTGTGCATCGGACAGTGTATTATTTTCATCACAAAAGGTAACCATGCGTTTACATAATATCGATGTAAACATATAATGTTTAATGTCTACAATTATGTACGCAATAATGGGTATGTTTGCTTCAAATTACTTTTACCCATAACGCATCATAAATAGTAAATTTGATATGACGTTTTTTTACTCAAGCGGTAATTATGTATACAGGCTATAATCGTGTATAGAATGAAACAATCGGAACTGTCTCAACCATTTTCAAAAATAATCTCGGAAAGCATTAGCAGGGCTACCATAATTACAAATGCTGAATTTGAGCTGCGCGAAGAGAAAATTTCAAAATCGACAATTTTCAAAAGCGATGGACAAAAAAAACAATGTGTATACAACATATTACATTCTGTTGTATCTTATTCATACTTTTCCATTTAATACCCAGATGTTGAGATTTCACCTTATTTTCAGTAGGCCATACAATGTGTGTTACTCGGTTTCTATCCTTAGGTTCAAATAATTTTGCATTGAAGAGTTGTTGACTTGATTTTATTTTCAGTAGGTAATAAAAAGTGTGTTACTCAGTTTTTATCCTTAGGTTCTAAAGTAAAATAATAATCTTTGACAGAGTAAAAAGACGATAATTTTCAAGATTTTGATCTTAAAAGATACAAATATTGAATCAATTTCCATGAATGTGCAAGAAATATGCAGGGTTTTTAAAAGAATCACACTGTAGATACCTTAATTTTAACTGTAAACTTGGAATGAAACATCAAGGATGAAGACCGAGTTTATCACAAAACAGAATGTAATGGTTATGTCTTATTTCTGGTGACCAGGTCAATGATTGGTCAGTTTATTTGATGATGCTCTAACAAAATTATGAATAGTGAAGTAACAATCTTTCTCAGAGTATAAAGATACCCATTTTTAAGATTAAATTTTGAAACGGATACATGTCATATTAATATTCTCACATAAATACTTTTAAGTTTTACAGTAAAATTGGTTAAACATCTAGGACAAAGACCTCGTCTATCTCCTACCAAAAAAAGTCTACATAGATGATGCTTTAGTTGTTTTATCGGAAAGAATTTATAAAGCTTATTACTTGGATACACATTTAATCTGTCAGGATTTTGTTATTTTATTTACAGTGTTATATTTTGTCGGTCATATTTAATTAGGTCGATCTTGCATATTAAAGATTAACATGTATTATCTTATTTTCTATACGTGTATATAAATAATGAATGTGCTGGATATTCATAGTCTCTTGTAATTTAATTGTTGAATCCTGGTATTTGTGCATTTTAAATGCATTAAACCACAAACCTAATGATTTTATTCACAGATAAAGTATGTACAAGGATTTATCCATTATTTTTGTTATGCCTATGTGTTTTAATGACGAGATTTAAAGAAACACTTCAACTGGCCGAAAATGTAACACTACCACATTAAAAACAGTCTACTTTAAAAACACTATAAAAAGCAAGTGAAATATCACTTTCCTGTTTATCAGAACTCGAATTACATAAGACACCACGGGCGATTTGGACTAATTGATTGGTGGACTGTGGTGTACGCATCAATTAGTTGCCATCAGCTGACCACACGCAGTCGCGTATTGGGTACACGTGTTGGTATTTTTATTAATAATTGTGTACTATTAAAATGTATGACTTTTTTTGTTGAAAAAGCAGCTGGCAATATATTAACAGAGAGAGCCGGTAATCTAATCAAAAAGCCGGTAATTACCGGCACAAAGCCTGAGAAATGGCAGGCCTGGATTAGACACTACTTTTCTGTCACGTGGTCTCAGTCACGTGAAATAACTAATGGCGGCGCCCATTGAACCAGCATGTTGCTCGTTATTCCGATGATCGAATCTTACGGAATATGAGCGAGTCTGTACGACTGTACGCAATTAATCACAAACTATTTTTTATATTTAACTATGTTTTACTTAAACTGACAATAAGATGATACGAATTATTTCAAAAGAGTATAAAATTAAATAAATGATACAAATATGTTTAAAATCAATCCATTTCCGGGTCTATATTTTTGTTACGGTTTACAGGTCTAATTACACTAAATCAACAGGATGTGCTCGCCTGGTGCATCGAAAGTAGTTCTGTATTAAAGAGTGCTAATCTTTTTTTCTTTAAAAACTTTTTTTAGTGCAGTTTCCTGTTATTTTTTGGCTGTAACTGTATTCTGGACATGTTGTTGATATTTGAAAATGTAGCTCATCATGTTTTTGACAGTTTTTTGGGAATTAATAAGAGAAGTGAAAGTAGACAGGGTATGAAATTGCAAGGGGTAAAAATAGTGTTGACCTTTGACCCGGTGTTAGTATACAACTGAAGAAATGTTTCTTAGAAGGTATTAAACCACTATTTCCTTGTTGATGTTTAATAGCAGACATGTTTATTTGCATGATAAAGTAAGTTTCCCAGAATTCTAACGAGGTTTGAGTTTTTAACAGGTTGTCAACATTCTAACTTTACTATGGAAGGGCAATGGAGACTCATTTACGCTATTATAACCTACACGTTCACAGTGAGAATATAATATATTCAAACTGCCGGAAAAAACTAGAGCTACTTTTTGTCTACATTTGCTTATAACAGTCATAATTCGTGTCAACGTTTAGAACTATATTCTATGCGCACTAACTATATGTAAATCGCCTCACGCGCTAGCGTTACAGTATTTATCCGCGAATACGTTAAAGGGG
>JAWPHD010022284.1:0-25579 GCA_037043455.1 Cyrtodaria siliqua
ATATGTGTAAGAACTGAATATATACAGTCTACTCTCAGTAACTCAAACTCGCTTATTTCGAATTTCCGCTTATGTCGATTTTTTTTCACGGTCCCGATTTTATTCCTTCTATTTTTATGCAATTTGACTTCTGTTAAGTCAAATTTCGATAAGTCGAATTATTCGATAATTCGAACTATTTTTCTGGTCCCAAACACGAAGCTATACATTAATTTACTCTCGCTAATTCGAAGTTCAATTAAAGTGCCAAATGCAAGTTTGATCAAACACAAGCCGGCGTCGAAGATGATTGTGAAGCAAACAAAAGGTGATAATTGCTGAGATGATTTAACCTATAACAAATAAATCATGGTGACATGTTTGTTAATTTATTTTCTTGTGTTGTCTCTGATTTTTCATGATAAATAAAGGCTTGTTAACGAGGAAGTTTGTTTACGCTAATTGAAAACAATGGCCATCGCGTGGGTTAAAACAGTTATAATAATTATACTTATTTGACATGGACGAAACGTATAACTAATTAATTAATGAGTGGCAGTTGTCAATGTTCTGTTTTTTGCTATAAAATTCGATTGTTTAATGTCATCAAATCATTAATTCAGCATGTCTGAACACAGAACTCAAAACTTTTTCTTATACTGCTTTAACATGAAATGCCCGAATATACAAACTGACAAAACGAAAGTAGAATGCTGCGAAACAGGTCATACAGTGAGTGTGTCTCAAATTTGAGCGTGATAATAACAGTAAGTAATTAATGTAATTGCATCTTCCTATTGGATATGAATTATAACTGTATAGAAACATATTCATAAACATATATGAAGGAAGAAATCATGTATTTCATTAAAATCGGCAAATATCGGCAATATATACTCGTATATGCATAGTGTAAAACAGGTGGGTGGGGTAATAAAAAAAAAACAGGTATGCCATAATCGTTTAATTCGAACTTCGGATAACTCGAACTTTTTTTCCGGTCCCTTGAAATTCGAGATACTGAGTGTGGACTGTATGTATAAGAACTGAATATATATGCGTAAGAACGGAATATATATGCGTAAGAACTAAATATATATGTGTAAGAACTGAAAATATATGCGTAAGAACTGAATATATGCGTAAGAACGGAATATATATGAGTAAGAATGGAATATATATGTGTAAGAACTGAATATATAGATGTAAGAACTGAATA
Organism: Cyrtodaria siliqua; assembly: GCA_037043455.1. NCBI lineage: Eukaryota > Metazoa > Mollusca > Bivalvia > Adapedonta > Hiatellidae > Cyrtodaria > Cyrtodaria siliqua. The sequence goes on from JAWPHD010022284.1 coordinate 1,199, forward strand.
TATATGTGTAAGAACTGAATATATATGCGTAAGAACTGAATATATATGTGTAAGAACTGAATATATATGCTTAAGAACTGAATATATATGTGTAAGAACTGAATATATATGCGTAAGAACTGAATCTATTCGTAAAAACGGAATATATATTTGTAAGAACTGAATATATATGTGTAAGGACTGAATATATATGTGTAAGAACTGAATATATATGTGTAAGAACTGAATATATATGTGTAAGAACTGAATATATATGTGTAAGAACTTAGTATATATGTGTAAGAACGGAATATATATGTGTAAGAACTGAATATATATGCGTAAGAGCGGAATATATATGCGTAAGAACGGAATATATATGCGTAAGAACGGAATATATATGCGTAAGAACTGAATATATATGTGTAAGAACTGAATATATATGTGTAAGAACTGAATATATATGTTTAAGAACTGAATATATATGTGTAAGAACTGAATATATATGTATAAGAACTGAATATATATGCGTAAGAACGGAGTATATATGTGTAGGAACTGAATATATATGTGTAAGAACTAAATATATATGTGTAAGAACTGAATATATATGTGTAAGAACTGAATATATATGTGTAAGAACTGAATATATATGTATAAGAACTGAATATATATGCGTAAGAACGGAATATATATGCGTAAGAACTAAATATATATGTGTAAGAACTGAAAATATATGCGTAAGAACTGAATATATGCGTAAGAACGGAATATATATGAGTAAGAATGGAATATATATGTGTAAGAACTGAATATATAGATGTAAGAACTGAATATATATGTGTAAGAACTGAATATATATGCGTAAGAACGGAATATATATGTGTAAGAACTGAATATATATGCGTAAGAACTGAATATATATGTGTAAGAACTAAATATATATGCGTAAGAACTGAATATATGCGTAAGAACTGAATATATATGCGTAAGAACGAATATATATTTGTAAGAACTGAATATATATGTGTAATAACTGAATATATATGTGTAAGAACGGAGTATATATGCGTAAGAACTGAATATATGCGTAAGAACTGAATATATGCGTAAAAACGGAATATATATGCGTAAGAACGGAATATATATGCGTAAGAACGGAATATATATGCGTAAGAACTGAATATATATGTGTAAGAACTAAATATATATGCGTAAGAACTGAATATATGCGTAAGAACTGAATATATATGCGTAAGAACGAATATATATTTGTAAGAACTGAATATATATGTGTAAGAACTGAATATATATGTGAAAGAACTGAATATATATGTGTAAGAACTGAATATATATATGTGTAAGAACTGAATATATATGTGTAAGAACTTAGTATATATGTGTAAGAACGGAATATATATGTGTAAGAACTGAATATATATGCGTAAGAGCGGAATATATATGCGTAAGAACGGAATATATATGCGTAAGAACGGAATATATATTCGTAAGAACTGAATATATATGTGTAAGAACTGAATATATATGTGTAAGAACTGAATATATATGTGTAAGAACTGAATATATATGTTTAAGAACTGAATATATATGTGTAAGAACTGAATATATATGTATAAGAACTGAATATATATGCGTAAGAACGGAGTATATATGTGTAGGAACTGAATATATATGTGTAAGAACTGAATATATATGTGTAAGAACTGAATATATATGTGTAAGAACTGAATATATATGTATAAGAACTGAATATATATGCGTAAGAACGGAATATATATGCGTAAGAACTAAATATATATGTGTAAGAACTGAAAATATATGCGTAAGAACTGAATATATGCGTAAGAACGGAATATATATGAGTAAGAATGGAATATATATGTGTAAGAACTGAATATATAGATGTAAGAACTGAATATATATGCGTAAGAACTGAATATATATGCGTAAGAACGGAATATATATGTGTAAGAACTGAATATATATGCGTAAGAACTGAATATATATGTGTAAGAACTAAATATATATGCGTAAGAACTGAATATATGCGTAAGAACTGAATATATATGCGTAAGAACGAATATATATTTGTAAGAACTGAATATATATGTGTAAGAACTGAATATATATGTGAAAGAACTGAATATATATGTGTAAGAACTGAATATATATATGTGTAATAACTGAATATATATGTGTAAGAACGGAGTATATATGCGTAAGAACTGAATATATGCGTAAGAACTGAATATATGCGTAAAAACGGAATATATATGCGTAAGAACGGAATATATATGCGTAAGAACGGAAAATATATGGGTAAGAACTGAATATATACGTGTAAGAACTGAATATATATGTGTAAGAACTGAATATATATGTGTAAGAACTGAATATATATGTGTAAGAACTGAATATATATGTGTAAGAACTTAGTATATATGTGTAAGAATGGAATATATATGTGTAAGAACTGAATATATATGCGTAAGAGCGGAATATATATGCGTAAGAACGGAATATATATGCGTAAGAACGGAATATATATGCGTAAGAACTGAATATATATGTGTAAGAACTGAATATATATGTGTAAGAACTGAATATATATGTTTAAGAACTGAATATATATGTGTAAGAACTGAATATATATGTATAAGAACTGAATATATATGCGTAAGAACGGAGTATATATGTGTAAGAACTGAATTTATATGTGTAAGAACTGAATATATATGTGTAAGAACTGAATATATATGTTTAAGAACTGAATATATATGTGTAAGAACTGAATATATATGTATAAGAACTGAATATATATGCGTAAGAACGGAGTATATATGTGTAGGAACTGATTATATATGTGTAAGAACTAAATATATATGTGTAAGAACTGAATATATATGTGTAAGAACTGAATATATATGTATAAGAACTGAATATATATGCGTAAGAACGGAATATATATGCGTAAGAACTAAATATATATGTGTAAGAACTGAAAATATATGCGTAAGAACTGAATATATGCGTAAGAACGGAATATATATGAGTAAGAATGGAATATATATGTGTAAGAACTGAATATATAGATGTAAGAACTGAATATATATGTGTAAGAACTGAATATATATGCGTAAGAACGGAATATATATGTGTAAGAACTGAATATATATGCGTAAGAACTGAATATATATGTGTAAGAACTAAATATATATGCGTAAGAACTGAATATATGCGTAAGAACTGAATATATATGCGTAAGAACGAATATATATTTGTAAGAACTGAATATATATGTGTAAGAACTGAATATATATGTGAAAGAACTGAATATATATGTGTAAGAACTGAATATATATATGTGTAATAACTGAATATATATGTGTAAGAACGGAGTATATATGCGTAAGAACTGAATATATGCGTAAGAACTGAATATATGCGTAAAAACGGAATATATATGCGTAAGAACGGAATATATATGCGTAAGAACGGAAAATATATGTGTAAGAACTGAATATATATGTGAAAGAACTGAATATATATGTGTAAGAACTGAATATATATATGTGTAATAACTGAATATATATGTGTAAGAACGGAGTATATATGCGTAAGAACTGAATATATGCGTAAGAACTGAATATATGCGTAAAAACGGAATATATATGCGTAAGAACGGAATATATATGCGTAAGAACGGAAAATATATGGGTAAGAACTGAATATATACGTGTAAGAACTGAATATATATGTGTAAGAACTGAATATATATGTGTAAGAACTGAATATATATGTGTAAGAACTGAATATATATGCGTAAGAACTGAATATATGCGTAAGAACGGAATATATATGAGTAAGAATGGAATATATATGTGTAAGAACTGAATATATAGATGTAAGAACTGAATATATATGCGTAAGAACTGAATATATATGCGTAAGAACGGAATATATATGTGTAAGAACTGAATATATATGCGTAAGAACTGAATATATATGTGTAAGAACTAAATATATATGCGTAAGAACTGAATATATGCGTAAGAACTGAATATATATGCGTAAGAACGAATATATATTTGTAAGAACTGAATATATATGTGTAAGAACTGAATATATATGTGAAAGAACTGAATATATATGTGTAAGAACTGAATATATATATGTGTAATAACTGAATATATATGTGTAAGAACGGAGTATATATGCGTAAGAACTGAATATATGCGTAAGAACTGAATATATGCGTAAAAACGGAATATATATGCGTAAGAACGGAATATATATGCGTAAGAACGGAAAATATATGGGTAAGAACTGAATATATACGTGTAAGAACTGAATATATATGTGTAAGAACTGAATATATATGTGTAAGAACTGAATATATATGTGTAAGAACTGAATATATATGTGTAAGAACTTAGTATATATGTGTAAGAATGGAATATATATGTGTAAGAACTGAATATATATGCGTAAGAGCGGAATATATATGCGTAAGAACGGAATATATATGCGTAAGAACGGAATATATATGCGTAAGAACTGAATATATATGTGTAAGAACTGAATATATATGTTTAAGAACTGAATATATATGTGTAAGAACTGAATATATATGTATAAGAACTGAATATATATGCGTAAGAACGGAGTATATATGTGTAAGAACTGAATTTATATGTGTAAGAACTGAATATATATGTGTAAGAACTGAATATATATGTTTAAGAACTGAATATATATGTGTAAGAACTGAATATATATGTATAAGAACTGAATATATATGCGTAAGAACGGAGTATATATGTGTAGGAACTGATTATATATGTGTAAGAACTAAATATATATGTGTAAGAACTGAATATATATGTGTAAGAACTGAATATATATGTATAAGAACTGAATATATATGCGTAAGAACGGAATATATATGCGTAAGAACTAAATATATATGTGTAAGAACTGAAAATATATGCGTAAGAACTGAATATATGCGTAAGAACGGAATATATATGAGTAAGAATGGAATATATATGTGTAAGAACTGATAATATATAGATGTAAGAACTGAATATATATGCGTAAGAACGAATATATATTTGTAAGAACTGAATATATATGTGTAAGAACTGAATATATATGTGAAAGAACTATATATATATGTGTAAGAACTGAATATATATATGTGTAATAACTGAATATATATGTGTAAGAACGGAGTATATATGCGTAAGAACTGAATATATGCGTAAAAACGGAATATATATGCGTAAGAACGGAATATATATGCGTAAGAACGGAAAATATATGGGTAAGAACTGAATATATACGTGTAAGAACTGAATATATATGTGTAAGAACTGAATATATATGTGTAAGAACTGAATATATATGTCTAAGAACGGAATATATATGCGTAAGAATGGAATATATATGAGTAAGAACTGAATATATATGTGTAAGAACTGAATATATATGTGTAAGAACTGAATATATATGTGTAAGATCTAAATGTATATGCGTAAGAACTGAAGATATATGCGTAAGAACTGAATATTTATGCATAAGAACGGAATATATATTTGTAAGAACTGAATATATATGTGTAAGAACTGAATATATATGTTTACGAACTGAATATATATGTGTAAGAACTGAATATATATGAGTAAGAACGGAATATATATGCGTAAGAACGGCGTAAGAACGGAATATATAGGCGTAAGAACGGAATATATATGCGTAAGAAATGAATATATATGTGTAAGAACTGAATATATATATGTAAGAACTGAATATATATGTGTAAGAACTGAATATATATGCGTAAGAACGGAATATATATGTGTAAGAACTGAATATATATGTGTAAGAACTGAATATATATGTGTAAGGACTGAATATATATGTGTAACAACTGAATATATATGCGTAAGAACTGAATATATGCGTAAGAACTGAATATATGCGTAAAAACGGAATATATATGCGTAAGAACGGAATATATATGCGTAAGAACGGAAAATATATGGGTAAGAACTGAATATATACGGGTAAGAACTGAATATATATGTGTAAGAACTGAATATATATGTGTAAGAACTGAATATATATGTGTTAGAACTGAATATATATGTGTAAGAACTTAGTATATATGTGTAAGAACGGAATATATATGTGTAAGAACTGAATATATATGCGTAAGAGCGAAATATATATGCGTAAGAACGGAATATATATGCGTAAGAACTGAATATATATGTGTAAGAACTGAATATATATGTGTAAGAACTGAATATATATGTTTAAGAACTGAATATATATGTGTAAGAACTGAATATATATGTGTAAGAACTAAATATATATGCGTAAGAACTGAATATATGTGTAAGAACTGAATATATATGCGTAAGTACTGAATATATATGTGTAAGAACTAAATATATATGCGTAAGAACTGAATATATGCGTAAGAACTGAATATATATGCGTAAGAACGAATATATATTTGTAAGAACTGAATATATATGTGTAAGAACTGAATATATATGTGAAAGAACTGAATATATATGTGTAAGAACTGAATATATATATGTGTAATAACTGAATATATATGTGTAAGAACGGAGTATATATGCGTAAGAACTGAATATATGCGTAAGAACTGAATATATGCGTAAAAACGGAATATATATGCGTAAGAACGGAATATATATGCGTAAGAACGGAAAATATATGGGTAAGAACTGAATATATACGTGTAAGAACTGAATATATATGTGTAAGAACTGAATATATATGTGTAAGAACTGAATATATATGTGTAAGAACTGAATATATACTTGTAAGAACTTAGTATATATGTGTAAGAACGGAATATGTATGTGTAAGAACTGAATATATATGCGTAAGAGCGGAATATATATGCGTAAGAACGGAATATATATGCGTAAGAACTGAATATATATGTGTAAGAACTGAATATATATGTGTAAGAACTGAATATATATGTTTAAGAACTGAATATATATGTGTAAGAACTGAATATATGCGTAAGAACTGAATATATGCGTAAAAACGGAATATATATGCGTAAGAACGGAATATATATGCGTAAGAACGGAAAATATATGGGTAAGAACTGAATATATACGGGTAAGAACTGAATATATATGCGTAAGAACGGAATATATATGTCTAAGAACTGAATATATATGTGTAATAACTGAATATATATGTATAAGAACTGAATATATATGCGTAAGAACGGAATATATATGCGTAAGAACTAAATATATATGTGTAAGAACTGAAAATATATGCGTAAGAACTGAATATATGCGTAAGAACGGAATATATATGAGTAAGAATGGAATATATATGTGTAAGAACTGAATATATAGATGTAAGAACTGAATATATATGTGTAAGAACTGAATATATATGCGTAAGAACGGAATATATATGTGTAAGAACTGAATATATATGCGTAAGAACTGAATATATATGTGTAAGAACTAAATATATATGCGTAAGAACTGAATATATGCGTAAGAACTGAATATATATGCGTAAGAACGGATATATATTTTAAAGAACTGAATATATATGTGTAAGAACTGAATATATATGTGAAAGAACTATATATATATGTGTAAGAACTGAATATATATATGTGTAATAACTGAATATATATGTGTAAGAACGGAGTATATATGCGTAAGAACTGAATATATGCGTAAGAACTGAATATATGCGTAAAAACGGAATATATACTGCGTAAGAACGGAATATAAATGCGTAAGAACGGAAAAATATATGGGTAAGAACTGAATATATACGTGTAAGAACTGAATATATATGTGTAAGAACTGAATATATATGTGTAAGAACTGAATATATATGTGTAAGAACGGAATATATATGCGTAAGAATGGAATATATATGAGTAAGAACTGAATATATATGTGTAAGAACTGAATATATATGTGTAAGAACTGAATATATATGTGTAAGAACTAAATGTATATGCGTAAGAACTGAAAATATATGCGTAAGAACTGAATATTTATGCATAAGAACGGAATATATATTTGTAAGAACTGAATATATATGTGTAAGAACTGAATATATATGTGTACGAACTGAATATATATGTGTAAGAACTTAATATATATGTGTAAGAAAGGAATATATATGTTTAAGAACTGAATATATATGCGTAAGAACGGAATATATATGCGTAAGAACGGCGTAAGAACGGAATATATAGGCGTAAGAACGGAATATATATGCGTAAGAAATGAATATATATGTGTAAGAACTGAATATATATATGTAAGAACTGAATATATATGTGTAAGAACTGAATATATATGCGTAAGAACGGAATATATATGTGTAAGAACTGAATATATATGTGTAAGAACTGAATATATATGTGTAAGGACTGAATAGATATGTGTAACAACTGAATATATATGCGTAAGAACTGAATATATGCGTAAGAACTGAATATATGCGTAAAAACGGAATATATATGCGTAAGAACGGAATATATATGCGTAAGAACGGAAAATATATGGGTAAGAACTGAATATATACGTGTAAGAACTGAATATATATGTGTAAGAACTGAATATATATGTATATGTGTAAGAACTGAATATATATGTGTTAGAACTGAATATATATGTGTAAGAACATAGTATATATGTGTAAGAACGGAATATATATGTGTAAGAACTGAATATATATGCGTAAGAGCGGAATATATATGCGTAAGAACGGAATATATATGCGTAAGAACGGAATATATATGCGTAAGAACTGAATATATATGTGTAAGAACTGAATATATATGTGTAAGAACTGAATATATATGTTTAAGAACTGAATATATATGTGTAAGAACTTAATATATATGTGTAAGAACTGAATATATATGTGTAAGAACTAAATATATATGCGTAAGAACTGAATATATGCGTAAGAACTGAATATATATGCGTAAGAACGAATATATATTTGTAAGAACTGAATATATATGTGTAAGAACTGAATATATATGTGAAAGAACTGAATATATATGTGTAAGAACTGAATATATATATGTGTAATAACTGAATATATATGTGTAAGAACGGAGTATATATGCGTAAGAACTGAATATATGCATAAGAACTGAATATATGCGTAAAAACGGAATATATATGCGTAAGAACGGAATATATATGTGTAAGAACGGAAAATATATGGGTAATAACTGAATATATACGTGTAAGAACTGAATATATATGTGTAAGAACTGAATATATATGTGTAAGAACTGAATATATATGTGTAAGAACTGAATATATATGTGTAAGAACTTAGTATATATGTGTAAGAACGGAATATATATGTGTAAGAACTGAATATATATGCGTAAGAGCGGAATATATATGCGTAAGAACGGAATATATATGCGTAAGAAAGGAATATATATGCGTAAGAACTGAATATATATGTGTAAGAACTGAATATATATGTGTAAGAACTGAATATATATGTTTAAGAACTGAATATATATGTGTAAGAACTGAATATATATGTATAAGAACTGAATATATATGCGTAAGAACGGAGTATATATGTGTAAGAACTGAATTTATATGTGTAAGAACTGAATATATATGTGTAAGAACTGAATATATATGTGTAAGAACTGAATATATATGTGTAATAACTGAATATATATGTATAAGAACTGAATATATATGCGTAAGAACGGAATATATATGCGTAAGAACTAAATATATATGTGTAAGAACTGAAAATATATGCGTAAGAACTGAATATATGCGTAAGAACGGAATATATATGAGTAAGAATGGAATATATATGTGTAAGAACTGAATATATAGATGTAAGAACTGAATATATATGTGTAAGAACTGAATATATATGCGTAAGAACGGAATATATATTTGTAAGAACTGAATATATATGCGTAAGAACTGAATATATATGTGAAAGAACTATATATATATGTGTAAGAACTGAATATATATATGTGTAATAACTGAATATATATGTGTAAGAACGGAGTATAATGCGTAAGAACTGAATAATGCGTAAGAATTGAATATATGCGTAAAAACGGAATATATATGCGTAAGAACGGAATATATATGCGTAAGAACGGAAAATATATGGGTAAGAACTGAATATATACGTGTAAGAACTGAATATATATGTGTAAGAACTGAATATATATGTGTAAGAACTGAATATATATGTGTAAGAACGGAATATATATGCGTAAGAATGGAATCTATATGAGTAAGAACTGAATATATATGTGTAAGAACTGAATATATATGCGTAAGAACTGAATATTTATGCATAAGAACGGAATATATATTTGTAAGAACTGAATATATATGTGTAAGAACTGAATATATATGTGTACGAACTGAATATATATGTGTAAGAACTTGATATATATGTGTAAGAAAGGAATATATATGTGTAAGAACTGAATATATATGCGTAAGAACGGAATATATATGCGTAAGAACGGCGTAAGAACGGAATATATAGGCGTAAGAACGGAATATATATGCGTAAGAAATGAATATATATGTGTAAGAACTGAATATATATATGTAAGAACTGAATATATATGTGTAAGAACTGAATATATATGCGTAAGAACGGAATATATATGTGTAAGAACTGAATATATATGTGTAAGAACTGAATATATATGTGTAAGGACTGAATATATATGTGTAACAACTGAATATATATGCGTAAGAACTGAATATATGCGTAAGAACTGAATATATGCGTAAAAACGGAAAATATATGCGTAAGAACGGAATATATATGCGTAAGAACGGAAAATTTATGGGTAAGAACTGAATATATACGTGTAAGAACTGAATATATATGTGTAAGAACTGAATATATATGTGTAAGAACTGAATATATATGTGTTAGAACTGAATATATATGTGTAAGAACTTAGTATATATGTGTAAGAACGGAATATATATGCGTAAGAGCGGAATATATATGCGTAAGAACGGAATATATATGCGTAAGAACGGAATATATATGCGTAAGAACTGAATATATATGTGTAAGAACTGAATATATATGTTTAAGAACTGAATATATATGTGTAAGAACTGAATATATATGTATAAGAACTGAATATATATGCGTAAGAACGGAGTATATATGTGTAAGAACTGAATATATATGTGTAAGAACTGAATATATATGTGTAAGAACTGAATATATATGTGTAAGAACTGAATATATATGTGTAAGAACTGAATCTATATGTATCCGCACTGCATCTATCTATGTGTAACTGAATATATATGTGAAGAACGGAGTATATATGCGTAAGAACTGAATATATGCGTAAGAACTGAATATATGCGTAAAACGGAATATATATGCGTAAGAACGGAATATATATGCGTAAGAACGGAAAATATATGGGTAAGAACTGAATATATACCTGTAAGAACTGAATATATTGTGTAAGAACTGAACTATATATGTGTAAGAACTGAAAATATATAGTGTAAGAACTTAGTATATATGTGTAAGAACGGAATATATATGTGTAAGAACTGAATATATATGCGTAAGAGCGGAATATATATGCGTAAGAACGGAATATATATGCGTAAGAACGGAATATATATGCGTAAGAACTGAATATATATGTGTAAGAACTGAATATATATGTGTAAGAACTGAATATATATGTTTAAGAACTGAATATATATGTGTAAGAACTGAATATATATGTATAAGAACTGAATATATATGCGTAAGAACGGAGTATATATGTGTAAGAACTGAATATATATGTGTAAGAACTGAATATATATGTGTAAGAACTGAATATATATGTGTAATAACTGAATATATATGTATAAGAACTGAATATATATGCGTAAGAACGGAATATATATGCGTAAGAACTAAATATATATGTGTAAGAACTGAAAATATATGCGTAAGAACTGAATATATATGCGTAAGAACTGAATATATATGTGTAAGAACTGAATATATATGTGTAAGAACTGAATATATATGTTTAAGAACTGAATATATATGTGTAAGAACTGAATATATATGTATAAGAACTGAATATATATGCGTAAGAACGGAGTATATATGTGTAATAACTGAATATATATGTATAAAGAACTGAATATATATGCGTAAGAACGGAATATATATGCGTAAGAACTAAAATCTATGTGTAAGAACTGAAAATATATGCGTAAGAACTGAATATATATGCGTAAGAACGGAATATATATGAGTAAGAATGGAATATATATGTGTAAGAACTGAATAATAGATGTAAGAACTGAATATATATGTGTAAGAACTGAATATATATGCGTAAGAACGGAATATATATGTGTAAGAACTGAATATATATGCGTAAGAACTGAATATATATGTGTAAGAACTAAATATATATGCGTAAGAACTGAATATATGCGTAATAACTGAATATATATGCGTAAGAACGAATATATATTGTAAGAACTGAATATATATGTGTAAGAACTGAATATATATAGTGAAAAGAACTATATATATATGTGTAAGAACTGAATATATATATGTGTAATAACTGAATATATATGTGTAAGAACGGAGTATATATGCGTAAGAACTGAATATATGCGTAAGAACTGAATATATGCGTAAAAACGGAATATATATGCGTAAGAACGGAATATATATGCTTAAGAACGGAAAATATAGGGTAAGAACTGAATATATACGTGTAAGAACTGAATATATCTGTGTAAGAACTGAATTATATGTGTAAGAACTGATATATATGTGTAAGAACGGAATATATATGCGTAAGAATGGAATATATATGAGTAAGAACTGAATATATATGTGTAAGAACTGAATATATATGTGTAAGAACTGAATATATATGTGTAAGAACTAAATGTATATGCGTAAGAACTGAAAATATATGCGTAAGAACTGAATATTTATGCATAAGAACGGAATATATATTTGTAAGAACTGAATATATATGTGTAAGAACAGAATATATATGTGTACGAACTGAATATATATGTGTAAGAACTTGATATATATGTGTAAGAAAGGAATATATATGTGTAAGAACTGAATATATATGCGTAAGAACGGAATATATATGCGTAAGAACGGCGTAAGAACGGAATATATAGGCGTAAGAACGGAATATATATGCGTAAGAAATGAATATATATGTGTAAGAACTGAACTATATATATGTAAGAACTGAATATATATGTGTAAGAACTGAATATATATGCGTAAGAACGGAATATATATGTGTAAGAACTGAATATATATGTGTAAGAACTGAATATATATGTGTAAGGACTTGAATATATATGTGTAACAACTGAATATATATGCGTAAGAACTGAATATATGCGTAAGAACTGAATATATGCGTAAAAACGGAATATATATGCGTAAGAACGGAATATATATGCGTAAGAACGGAAAATATATGGGTAAGAACTGAATATATACGTTTAAGAACTGAATATATATGTGTAAGAACTGAATATATATGTGTAAGAACTGAATATATATGTGTTAGAACTGAATATATATGTGTAAGAACTTAGTATATATGTGTAAGAACGGAATATATATGTGTAAGAACTGAATATATATGCGTAAGAGCGGAATATATATGCGTAAGAACGGAATATATATGCGTAAGAACGGAATATATATGCGTAAGAACTGAATATATATGTGTAAGAACTGAATATATATGTGTAAGAACTAAATGTATATGCGTAAGAACTGAAAATATATGCGTAAGAACTGAATATTTATGCATAAGAATGGAATATATATTTGTAAGAACTGAATATATATGTGTAAGAACTGAATATATATGTGTACGAACTGAATATATGTGTGTAAGAACTTGATATATATGTGTAAAAACGGAATATATATGTGTAAGAACTGAATATATATGCGTAAGAACGGAATATATATGCGTAAGAACGGCGTAAGAACGGAATATATATGCGTAAGAACGGAATATATATGCGTAAGAACTGAATATATATGTGTAAGAACTGAATATATATATGTAAGAACTGAATATATATGTGTAAGAACTGAATATATATGCGTAAGAACGGAATATATATGTGTAAGAACTGAATATATATGTGTAAGAACTGAATATATATGTGTAAGGACTGAATATATATGTGTAACAACTGAATATATATGTGTAAGAACTGAATATATATGCGTAAGAACGGAATATATATGCGTAAGAACTGAAAATATTTGTGTAAGAACTGAATAAATATGCGTAAGTACTGAATATATATGCGTAATAACTGAATATATATGCGTAAGAACTGAATATATATGTGTAAGAACTTAATATATATGTTTAAGAACTGAATATATATGTGTAACAACTGAATATATATGCGTAAAAACTGAAAATCAATGCGTAAGAACTGAATATATGCGTAAGAACTGAGTATATATGTGTAAGAACTGAATATAATGTGTAAGAACTGAATATATATGTGTAAGAACTGTATATATATGTGTAAGAACTGAATATATATGTGTAAGAACTGAATATATATGTGTACGACCTGAATGTATATGCGTAAAAACTGAAAATATATGCGTAAGAACTGAATATATATGCGTAAGAACTGAATATATATGCGTAAGAACTGAATATATATGCGTAAGAATGGAATATATATGCGTAAGAACGGAATATATATGCGTAAGAACGGAGCGTAAGAATGAAATATATATGCGTAAGAAGGGAATATATATGTGTAAGAAATGAATATATATGTGTAAGAACTGAATATATAAGCGTAAGAACGGAATATATATGCGTAAGAACGGAATATATATGCGTAATAACTGAATATATATGAGTAAGAACTGAATATATATGCGTAAGAACGGAATATATATGCGTAAGAACTGAATATATATGTGTAAGAACTGAATATATATCTGTAAGAACTGAATATATTTGCGTAAAAACGGAATATATATGTTTAAGAACTGAATATATATGCGTAAGAACTGAATATATATGTGTAAGAACTGAATATATATGCGTAAGAACTGAATATATGCGTAAGAACGGAATATATATGCGTAAGAACGGAATATATATTTGTAAGAACTGAATATATATGTGTAAGAACTGAATATATACGTGTAAGAACTGAATATATATTTGTAAGAACTGAATATATAAGTTAAGAACTGAATATATATGTGTAAGAACGGAGTTTATATGCGTAAGAACTGAATATATGCGTAAGAACTGAATAAATGCGTAAAAACGGAATATATAAGCGTAAGAACGGAATATATATGCGTAAGAACGGAATATATATGGGTAAGAACTGAATATATACGTGTAAGAACTGAATATAAATGTGTAAGAACTGAATATATATGTGTAAGAACTGAATATATATGTGTAAGAAGGGAATATATATGCGTAAGAACGGAATAGATATGAGTAAGAACTGAATATATATGTGTAAGAACTGAATATATATGTGTAAGAACTGAATATATATGTGTAAGAACTGAATATATATGCGTAAGAACGGAATATATATGTGTTAGAACTGAATATATATGTGTAACAACTGAATATATATGTGTAACAACTGAATATATATGTGTAAGAACTGAATATATACGTGTACGAACTGAATATATATGCGTAAGAACTGAATATATATATGTAAGAACTGAATATATATATGTAAGAACTGAATAAATATGCGTTAGTACTGAATATATATGCGTAAGAACTGAAAATATATGCGTAAGAACTGAATATATATGTGTAAGAACTGAGTATATATGTTTAAGAACTGAATATATATGTGTAAGAACTGAATATATATGTGTAAGAACTGAATATATATATGTGTAAGAACTGAATGTATATGCGTAAGAACTGAAAATATATGCGTAAGAACTGAATATATATGCGTAAGAACTGAATATATATGCGTAAGAACTGAATATATATGCGTAAGAACTGAATATATTCGTAAGAACTGAATATATATGCGTAAGAACGGAATATATATTTGTAAGAACTGAATATATATGTGTAAGAACTGAATATATATGTGTAAGAACTGAATATATATGTGTAAGAACTTAATATATATGTGTAAGAACGGAATATATATGTGTAAGAACTGAATATATATGCGTAAGAACGGAATATGTATGCGTAAGAACGGAATATATATGCGTAAGAACGGAATATATATGCGTAAGAACTGAATATATATGTGTAAGAACTGAATATATATGTGTAAGAACTGAATATATATGTGTAAGAACTGAATATATATGTGTAAGAACTGAATATATATGTGTAAGAACTGAATATATATGTGTAAGAACTGAATATATATGCGTAAGCACTGAATATATATGTGTAAGAACGGAATATATATGCGTAAAAACAGAATATATATGTGTAAGAACTGAATATATATGCGTAAGAACTGAATATATGCGTAAGAACGGAATAGATATGCGTAAGAACGGAATATATATTTGTAAGAACTGAATATATATGTGTAAGAACTGAATATATATGTGTAAGAACTGAATATGTATGTGTAAGAACTGAATATATATGTGTAAGAACTGAATATATATGTGTAAGAACTGAATATATATGTGTAAGAACTGAATATTTATGTGTAAGAATTGAATATATATGCGTAAGAACGGAATATATATGCGTAAGAACTGAATATATATGTGTAAGAACTGAATAAATATGCTTAAGTACTGAATATATATGCGTATAAACTGAATATATATGCGTAAGAACTGAATATATATGTGTAAGAACTGAATATATATGTGTAAGAACTGTATATATATGTGTAAGAACTGAATATATATGTGTAAGAACTGAATATATATGTGTAAGTATTGAATGTATATGCGTAAGAACTGAATATATATGCGTAAGAACTGAATATATATGCGTAAGAACTGAATATATATGCGTAAGAACGGAATATATATGCGTAAGAACGGAAAATATATGCGTAAGAATGGAATATATATGCGTAAGAAGGGAATATATATGTGTAAGAAATGAATATATATGTGTAAGAACTGAATATATATGCGTAAGAACGGAATATATATGCGTAAGAACTGAATATATATGCGTAAGAACTGAATTATATGTGTAAGAACTGAATATATATGCGTAAGAACGGAATATATATGCGTAAGAACTGAATAAATATGTGTAAGAACTGAATATATATGTGTAAGAACTGAATATATATATGTGTAAGACCTGAATATATATGCGTAAGAACGGAATATATATGTGTAAGAACTGAATATATATGCGTAAGAACTGAATATATATGTGTATGAAACTGAATATATATGCGTAAGAACTGAATAAATGCGTAAGAACTGAATATATATGCGTAAGAACGGAATTTATATTTGTAAGAACTGAAAATATATGTGTAAGAACTGAATATATATGTGTAAGAACTGAATATATATGTGTAAGAACTGAATATATATGTGTAAGAACTGAATATATATGTGTAAGAACGGAGTATATATGCGTAAGAACTGAATATATGCGTAAGAACTGAATATATGCGTAAGAACTGAATATATAAGCGTAAAAACGGAATATATAAGCGTAAGAACGGAATATATATGAGTAAGAACGGAATATATATGGGTAAGAACTGAATATATATGTGTAAGAACTGAATATATATGTGTTAGAACTGAATATATATGTGTAACAACTTAATATATATATGTGTAAGAACTGATTATATATGCGTAAGAACGGAATATATATGTGTAAGAACTGAATATATATGTGTAAGAACTGAATATATTTGGGTAAGAACTGAATATATATGCGTAAGAACTGAATATATATGTGTAAGAACTGAATATATATGTGTAAGAACTGAATATATATGCGTAGGAACTGAATATATTCTTAAGAACTGAATATATATGCGTAAGAACGGAATATATATGTGTAAGAACTGAATATATATGTGTAAGAACTGAATATATATGTGTAAGAACTGAATATATATGTGTAAGAACTGAATATATATGTGTAAGAACGGAATATATATGTGTAAGAACTGAATATATATGCGTAAGAACGGAATATATATGCGTAAGAACGGAATATATATGAGTAAGAACGGAATATATATGCGTAAGAAATGAATATATATTTCTAAGAACTGAAAATATATGTGTAAGAACTGAATATATATGTTTAAGAACTGAATATATATGTGTAAGAACTGAATATATATGTGTAAGAACTGAATATATATGCGTAAGAACGGAATATATATGTGTAAGAACTGAATATATATGTGTAAGAACTGAATATATATGTGTAAGAACTGAATATATATGTGTAAGAACTGAATATATATGTGTTAGTACTGAATATATATGCGTAAGAACGGAATATGTATGCGTAAGAACTAAACATATATGTGTAAGAACTGAAAATATATGCGTAAGAACTGAATATATGCGTAAGAACGGAATATATATGTGTAAGAACTGAATATATATGTGTAAGAACTGAATATATATGCGTAAGAACTAAATATATTCGTAAGAACTGAATATATATGCGTAAGAACGGAATATATATGTGTAAGAACTGAATATATATGTGTAAGAACTGAATATATATGTGTAAGAACTGAATATATATGTGTAAGAACTTAATATATATGTGTTAGAACGGAATATATATGTGTAAGAACTGAATATATATGTGTAAGAACTGAATATATATGTGTAAGAACTGAATATATATGTGTAAGAACTGAATATATATGTGTAAGAACGGAGTATATATGCGTAAGAACTGAATATATGCGTAAGAACTGAATATATGCGTAAGATCTGAATATATAAGCGTAAAAACGGAATATATAAGCGTAAGAACGGAATATATATGAGTAAGAACTGAATATATATGTGTAAGAACTGAATATATATGTGTAAGAACTGAATATATATGTGTAAGAACTGAGTATATATGCGTAAGAACTGAATATATGCGTAAGAACTGAATATATGCGTAAGAACTGAATATATAAGCGTAAAAACGGAATATATAAGCGTAAGAACGGAATATATATGAGTAAGAACGGAATATATATGGGTAAGAACTGAATATATATGTGTAAGAACTGAATATATATGTGTTAGAACTGAATATATATGTGTAACAACTTAATATATATATGTGTAAGAACTGATTATATATGCGTAAGAACGGAATATATATGTGTAAGAACTGAATATATATGTGTAAGAACTGAATATATTTGGGTAAGAACTGAATATATATGCGTAAGAACTGAATATATATGTGTAAGAACTGAATATATATGTGTAAGAACTGAATATATATGCGTAGGAACTGAATATATTCTTAAGAACTGAATATATATGCGTAAGAACGGAATATATATGTGTAAGAACTGAATATATATGTGTAAGAACTGAATATATATGTGTAAGAACTGAATATATATGTGTAAGAACTGAATATATATGTGTAAGAACGGAATATATATGTGTAAGAACTGAATATATATGCGTAAGAACGGAATATATATGCGTAAGAACGGAATATATATGAGTAAGAACGGAATATATATGCGTAAGAAATGAATATATATTTCTAAGAACTGAAAATATATGTGTAAGAACTGAATATATATGTTTAAGAACTGAATATATATGTGTAAGAACTGAATATATATGTGTAAGAACTGAATATATATGCGTAAGAACGGAATATATATGTGTAAGAACTGAATATATATGTGTAAGAACTGAATATATATGTGTAAGAACTGAATATATATGTGTAAGAACTGAATATATATGTGTTAGTACTGAATATATATGCGTAAGAACGGAATATGTATGCGTAAGAACTAAACATATATGTGTAAGAACTGAAAATATATGCGTAAGAACTGAATATATGCGTAAGAACGGAATATATATGTGTAAGAACTGAATATATATGTGTAAGAACTGAATATATATGCGTAAGAACTGAATATATTCGTAAGAACTGAATATATATGCGTAAGAACGGAATATATATGTGTAAGAACTGAATATATATGTGTAAGAACTGAATATATATGTGTAAGAACTGAATATATATGTGTAAGAACTTAATATATATGTGTTAGAACGGAATATATATGTGTAAGAACTGAATATATATGTGTAAGAACTGAATATATATGTGTAAGAACTGAATATATATGTGTAAGAACTGAATATATATGTGTAAGAACGGAGTATATATGCGTAAGAACTGAATATATGCGTAAGAACTGAATATATGCGTAAGATCTGAATATATAAGCGTAAAAACGGAATATATAAGCGTAAGAACGGAATATATATGAGTAAGAACGGAATATATATGGGTAAGAACTGAATATATATGTGTAAGAACTGAATATATATGTGTTAGAACTGAATATATATGTGTAACAACTGAATATATATATGTGTAAGAACTGAATATATATGCGTAAGAACGGAATATATATGTGTAAGAACTGAATATATATGTGTAAGAACTGAATATATTTGGGTAAGAACTGAATATATATGCGTAAGAACTGAATATATATGTGTAAGAACTGAATATATATGTGTAAGAACTGAATATATATGCGTAAGAACTGAATATATATGTGTAAGAACTGAATATATATGTGTAAGAACTGAATATATATGTGTAAGAACGGAATATATATGTGTAAGAACTGAATATATATGCGTAAGAAGGGAATATATATGCGTAAGAACGGAATATATATGAGTAAGAACGGAATATATATGCGTAAGAAATGAATATATATTTCTAAGAACTGAAAATATATGTGTAAGAACTGAATATATATGTTTAAGAACTGAATATATATGTGTAAGAACTGAATATATATGTGTAAGAACTGAATATATATGCGTAAGAACGGAATATATATGTGTAAGAACTGAATATATATGTGTAAGAACTGAATATATATGTGTAAGAACTGAATATATATGTGTAAGGACTGAATATATATGTGTTAGTACTGAATATATATGCGTAAGAACGGAATATGTATGCGTAAGAACTAAACATATATGTGTAAGAACAGAAAATATATGCGTAAGAACTGAATATATGCGTAAGAACGGAATATATATGTGTAAGAACTGAATATATATGTGTAAGAACTGAATATATATGCGTAAGAACTGAATATATTCGTAAGAACTGAATATATATGCGTAAGAACGGAATATATATGTGTAAGAACTGAATATATATGTGTAAGAACTGAATATATATGTGTAAGAACTGAATTTATATGTGTAAGAACTTAATATATATGTGTTAGAACGGAATATATATGTGTAAGAACTGAATATATATGTGTAAGAACTGAATATATATGTGTAAGAACTGAATATTTATGTGTAAGAACTGAATATATATGCGTAAGAACGGAATATATATGCGTAAGAACTGAATATATATGTGTAAGAACTGAATAAATATGCGTAAGTACTGAATATATATGCGTATAAACTGAATATATATGCGTAAGAACTGAATATATATGTGTAAGAACTGAATATATATGTTTAAGAACTGAATATATATGTGTAACAACTGAATATATATGCGTAAAAACTGAAAATCAATGCGTAAGAACTGAATATATGCGTAAGAACTGAATATATAGGCGTAAGAACTGAATATATATGTGTAAGAACGGAATATATATGTGTAAGAACTGTATATATATGTGTAAGAACTGAATATATATGTGTAAGAACTGAGTATATATGTGTAAGAATTGAATGTATATGCGTAAGAACTGAAAATATATGCGTAAGAACTGAATATATATGAGTAAGAACTGAATATATATGCGTAAGAACGGAATATATATGCGTAAGAACGGAAAATATATGCGTAAGAATGGAATATATATGCGTAAGAACTGAATATATATGTGTAAGAACTGAATATATATGTGTAAGAACTGAATATATATGTGTAAGAACGGAATATATATGTGTAAGAACGGAATATATATGTGTAAGAACGGAATATATATGCGTAAGAACGGAATATATATGCGTAAGAACGGAATATATATGCGTAAGAACGGAATATATATGCGTAAGAAATGAATATATATTTCTAAGAACTGAAAATATATGTGTAAGAACGGAATATATATGTGTAAGAACTGAATATATATGTGTAAGAACTGAATATATATGTATAAGAACTGAATATATATGTGTAAGAACTGATCATATATGTGTAAGAACTGAATATATATGCGTAAGAACGGAATATATATGCCTAAGAACGGAATATATATGCGTAAGAACGGAATATATATGCGTAAGAACGGAATATATATGCGTAAGAACGGAATAGATATGCGTAAGCACTGAATATATATGTGTTAGAACGGAATATATATGCGAAAGAATGGAATATATATGTGTAAGAACTGAATATATAAGCGTAAGAAGTGAATATATATGTGTAAGAAAAGAATATATATGCGTAAGAACTGAATATATATGTGTAAGTACTGAATATATATGTGTAAGTACTGAATATATATGTGTAAGAACTGAATATATATGCGTAAGAACTGAATATATATATGTGTAAGAACTGAATATATATGCGTAAGAACGGAATATATATGCCTAAGAACGGAATATATATGCGTAAGAACGGAATATATATGCGTTAGAACTGAATATATGCGTAAAAACTGAATATATATGCGTAAGAACGGAATATATATTTGTAAGAACTGAATATATATGTGTAAGAACTGAATATATATGCGTAAAAACTGAAAATATATGCGAAAGAACTGAATATATGCGTAAGAACGGAATATATATGCGTAAGAATGGAATATATATGTGTAAGAACTGAATATATATGTGTAAGAACTGAATATATATGTGTAAGAACTGAATATATATGTGTAAAAACTGAATATATATGCGTAAGAACGGAATATATATGTGTAAGAACTGAATATATATGCGTAAGAACTGAATATATATGTGTAAGAACTGAATATATATGCGTAAGAACTGAATATATGCGTAAGAACTGAATATATATGCGTAAGAACGGAATATATATTTGTAAGAACTGAATATATATGTGTAAGAACTGAATATATATGTGTAAGAACTGAATATATATGCGTAAGAACGGAATATATATGCGTAAGAACGGAATATATATGCGTAAGAACGGAATATATATGCGTAAGAATGGAATATATATGCGTAAGAACTGAATATATATGCTTAAGAACTGAATATATATGTGTAAGAACTGAATATATATGTGTAAGAACTGAATATATATGTGTAAGAACTGAATATATATGTGTAAGAACTGAATATATATGTGTAAGTACTGAATATATATGTGTAAGAACTGAATATATATGTGTAAGAACTGAATATATATGCGTAAGAACGGAATATATATACGTAAGAAAGGAATATATATGCGTAAGAACGGAATATATATGCGTAAGAACGGAATATATATGCGTAAGAACGGAATATATATGTGTAAGAACTGAATATATATGTGTAAGAACGGTATATATATGCGACAGAATGGAATATATATGTGTAAGAACTGAATATATATGTGTAAGAACTGAATATATATGTGTAAGAACTGAATATATATGCGTAAGAACGGAATATATATGTGTAAGAATTGAATATATATGTGTAAGTACTGAATATATATGTGTAAGAACTAAATATAAATGTGTAAGAACTGAATATATATGCGTAAGAACTGAATATATATGTATAAGAACGGAATATATATGCGTAAGTACTGAATATATATGTGTAAGAACTGAATATATATGCATAAGAACTGAATATATATGTGTAAGAACTGAATATATATGCGTTAGAACTGAATATATGCGTAAAAACTGAATATATATGCGTAAGAACGGAATATATATTTGTAAGAACTGAATATATATGTGTAAGAACTGAATATATATGCGTAAAAACTGAAAATATATGCGAAAGAACTGAATAGATGCGTAAGAACGGAATATATATGCGTAAGAATGGAATATATATGTGTAAGAACTGAATATA